>CM034359.1:89299536-89343679 GCA_019925275.1 Mytilus edulis | reverse complement strand
GCAGCGGACCTAACTGCCATCTGCGTGTCATGTCTCCATTCGGGGCTCTCCAGTCTTCTACCAGGCCATGCACGTCACCATTCGGGTCTCTCTGCTCTTTACCAGTAGATCACACCAGACAGAGGAAACCCCTAGAACTACTGGGCAATTACACAACACCCCCCTCCATCTTAAAAAGGAGGAACTTTAGTTCCGACAAGGGACACTAGAGAACTTTTAACTCCCCTGGTCAAGACTGGCAACGTCTTTTACTAACTCAAGCATGACACAAGATATCTTTAAAAAATAACCACCCCCTGAATCTAGGATATGGATTCAAAAATCATTAAACTTCCCCAAAAAATGAAGGAACTAGACAGCAAAACTTAATAGATTAGTAACCTTTCCATAATATGGGAACAATGGGTAAACCTACAACTTAACAGCTTATATGAAAAAAAAATAATTATCCTACTCTGACTTATTTAGTCAAAATAAATACTAAATACTACCAGTTTAAAAAAACACAAAATTGTTCAATCAACTACTGTCCTCAAGAAAAATTCATTAATACCGCCCTAAATTTCCAATTAACTACTGCTACACAGATTATTTCCCTTTAAAGACATCAACCCGACAAAGAAGGACAAAATATACAAAGAAGGCAATAACTCCCAAATTGGGATAACAACACATGACCATTAAAAGTTGACCTATGGTCCAAATCCTACCATCACCAAATTAACTCATACACTACTTTTACTAATATTTACATTGGTCATGCTGGTAATACCAAGTCCTGTCGGTTGATCTACTTCCAACAAATTTTACACTGTACATGGGATGTGAGGCGAACATTTAAAATTTCCAATTATTATAACTATATACTTCCAACAGTCTTTTCACTGATATAATTGTCCATATATTACACACTGTTCAATCAAGGTGTTATCTTCTATAAATCCATAGTTCCATATACATAATTAACTGTTCCTTCACATGAAGATATATAAAAATAATGTCACATATAAAATAAATGTCCGATACTAACACAGAAATGTTCCTCATTTTTGTTATGGTCCTATAATTCATTAGGTTAATTCTACCTCACACCCCGTAGCTGTTACACATAGTAACGCCCATCAAGGGCCAGCTGTTGAGCTGTTGAGCTATCCTAGATTGGACTTCATAATTTTGTGGAGTCTAGGAAGCGGACCTCTATGGACGGTCTAGGCGACTCCATCTCCATGATGTCTTTCAGGGTGATCAAGGGATCAATTAACGTATCCTGGAAGAACAGGGTTGCAGCCCCATTCCCTGGAAACCGCTCCTCCGCTAGAGTCCGCAAATTGTCAAGTGAGTGGACTGGCACCATTCGTCTGATCTGTTCCCATACCAAGAACACAATACACCGGTCCTCAGGATTCTGCTCTACTTCCTTAGGCGATACCTGAACATCTGACGTCTCTACCTTAGAGGATATGGCGGCCTCTATGGCTTTATCCTGAGGTATTTTATCTGCCTCCTTGGCTTCTTCTTGAATAGTGGCTACTGCCACAGCAGCACAGAGCTTTCCAATCTCAGGGACATCTGGGATGGTGCTTGTCTTGTCCACAGGTGCAGGGCTACTGGACTCAGCTCCAGCAGGAACCAAATCGCTCACAACAGGTGAGGCCATGAACAGCTTGTTCATTTGCTGCAACACCTCAAGGCTGAGGTTGTTCTCCCTCTGGATATACCTCTCGGTGAACATCATGTCTTGATGTGTTGGAGTTAGGAAATGCAACACACTAGACATGACTCTCCAGTGGAGGATGCACACGGGGCTGCTTATCTTGCACACAGGCGCTATCTTAAACCAGGCCTGGGTAGGCCATCCCATCTCCGGCAAACTGTGCGGAACACAGGCATTTCTTCTCCCGCCTGGGGATAATCAATGGGTACTCTAGCATTTCTTCTTATGAACATCACCATGTCATCATAAGTGGCAGAGGTGATACCAGTTAGCCACTGGGCCAAGACCATGACCATGTGACCCCTGTAACGGTGAAAGGAAGGATCCTTCATATAGTGAAACTCCTGAGTGGGTGCAAACATAAAGGAAAGGTGCTCCCCAAGACATGGCTCTTGACGCTTCTGGTCATCACAGGGCACCCACGCACCGGGCATCTCTGGTCCCGTTGACTGATCAGGTATGATCTTTCCATCTTGCCGCTTCTAGGGCACTTGTAGTCATAAAAATCCTCTTTTGACGTAGACAAGGCTGTCTCTTGGGCTGGAGGCAAGGTTGCCTGTAATGGTTGTCGCTGAAAGCCTGTAGGGTTAGACTGACCTAAACCAGAATAGGTAACACCAGGTATGTATTGTTGGTTGTAAGGCGTAAAATTTGATGATGCCTGTGGGGGCGGTCCACCTCTAGGAGGTTGAAACATAGAAGTTGGGTGACCAATCATCTTATGTTGTTGAATTCTAGTTACAGAACTTGGTGGTTGAAACCTTGGTTCTGGATAATTTTGTTGTTGGTGGACAATTGCACTAACCTGATGTTGTTGAGACTGCTGTTGAGGCAAAGAAACTGGCGGTGCAGCTCGATGTTGGTGTTTTTCAGGTTGGACCGAATTATTTACCCCTAGTTGAAGCTGATCTAGCCTTTGTTGTAGGCCTTGCACTTGATGTTGAATTTGCACATTTCGTTGAATATGCGACAAAGGTTGTTGTACTCTGTTGATACCTTGTTGTTGGTTGGTAGGATAACTCCCGTGCTGTTGAAAAGATGGTAATGTATGATGATTGTAGACATCATCAGGATTTTTCATGCTTTGTAGTTGACTTTGGTTGGCTTCTAGTCGGTGTGGACTGTTGTAGCCATGTTGATATTGGTTGACTTCTTGTTGACTGTGGTCAAATGTGGGTTGATGAAGTTGAGCAATTTGTGGTGATGTTGTTGGTTGACGGTCAACAGGGAATGATTGGTCAAGAGGACTGTTGAAATCTTGTTGACGGTTAATGTTATCATGTTGAACCGGTGGTTGAAACGGTTGGACACGTTCAACCGTTGGTGTGTTAGGTCTGTATGTATTTCTATATTGTATCATATTCTCACCAGTTGACGACCTATGATATTCCGGTGAAGCCTGTTGAAGATGGCTGGCTACCCGTTGATCTTGTTGAAGGTGGCGCTCCTGTTGAACACTTGATGAAAAGTGAACTTGTTCAGGTGTAGGCGTATGTAAAAACCTTGGTTTTTGGTGGTAATTAATAAGTGGTTCAGGACTATATCTCGGTGGCGTCTGTTGCACCTCTTGTTGACGGTGGCAATCCTCAACAACAGGGTGTGGAATATTCCAGTCAAGGGTAAGCGGTGAGAACACTCTGTCATCTGGTTGTTTTTGAGCATCACGGTCATGTTGACTGTCTGGTTGAGGGCGAACAACCATGTTGGTTCTAGGTGATGGAGTACGATACTCGCTTCGACAAGCATTTCTATCTGAGTTTAAGCTTTCTTGTGGTGGTTCACAAAGCGACTGCTCGGACAAGGTTGAATTTGTCGAAAGGTGTAATTGTTGTTGTAAAGGACATTGTTCAGTGCTAAGGCAAGTTACTTCATCGGAGCAATGTGATGTTTCATTATCTTGTGTATCGCATTCTTCCAACCATTGTCGAATGTTTGCGTTGAAATCTTGCAGATGTGCTATCTGTTTCTGGTCTTCTGTCCGTGTATCTCTAGGGGCAGGGCAATAAGGTGGTGCCTCATCCTGTAGGATGCATGAAATATTTGTGCCCATTAGATCTGTACCGTGACACTCCTCTGGGTCTATATCAATAATTACATGGTCAGACTTTTGAGTGGACATACTCACAGATCCTGGTCTACCACCATTTAACTCACTAACTTCTGCCTGAGGTCGCGGTGAGAAATCTATAAGGCCTAGGGTACCTTCTGTTACCTTCATGTACGGAATTTGGGACAAAACATCTTGGTCAATATGTGTCCCTTTTTCCCTGATGGCCATGATTCTTGTTGCTATAGCCTCCCCTATGCCAGGTATGCAGGTAAGGATAACTCTAGGACAGGTGTTAATATTGATCATATACCCCTTACGACTCTGCATAATGACTTATGGTTATATACTCAGTTTAATAAATTTATTTGATTTTATTTCAATATAAATCAGAAACAAATATATATATACAAAACAATAATAATTTTTATTCAATAAAAAGTCAAGTCAGCAATGAAATACACAACGGAACAATGTAAAATCACTCGCTCTTCTGTTGTTTACATCCGTTTGTTTACATCCGTTTGGTACAAGATGGCGTCCAAATCTCGCGGCAAAACACCTCGCGTGACCTCGCTATGAACTTAGAAACTTCTTTTCAAAAAGTTTTTCCCGGCCCAAAAAGTACTCAAAAACGATGTAACTATCTAGCCTTTATCCCAAAAAGTTAAATATAGGACCTAACAATACCCCCCAAGATAAAACTACAATTCTCAGGGTTGACTGTCTGCACTCCAAATTTTGGAGATGCCAAGATGGCGACCAAATCCTCTGCAGGACCAAAATTTAAACCACCCGCAACTACCAGTAAAGTGTTACTTGGCCTGTCTAGCTGGGCTCTCCGTATACCCCTAGAATTATGTGTGTAACAGGTGTAAATATGTGTAGATATTTACCTTCAGGTTTGGTTTCCTACAGGGATTTATCTAGGATTATCGCAGATAGGTTTATCGTGATCATCAAGGTCAGGAAGAGGCTGTATCCGGTCAAGCGTGACCCTTGTGTCATGTCTCCATTCGGGGCTCTCCAGTCTTCTACCAGGCCATGCACGTCACCATTCGGGTCTCTCTGCTCTTTACCAGTAGATCACACGAGACAGAGGAAACCCCCTAGAACTACTGGGCAATTACACAACAGTTACATGACGTATGTTGAAAAAAGAAAACAATGTCACCGTCAATTTGTGTAGGGGATCAAAAGGGGTTTTAGTTACTTTAAAATACAAATATCGTATGGAATTGTGAAAATCCACAACTTTTAATCAAAATTTCATTCATGTCTTTAATAAAATCAGTATTTTAGAGCACTTTGAAACAGGTACAATGAAAAGAAGCTAAACTTTACTGTTTTGAAGTAGAAACGTAGCTAAAACCAGATAAAAATTGACATGGCTGGTGGTCACTAAAATTGATGTATAAAAGTAAAAAATTATGGCTTCAAAACAGTGTATCAATTTGAAATAGGTTTCCCGGTTTCATTTAAGATTATAACCGTTATTTTTTGTATTTGGATACGCAAACGTCAAATTAGGAAAAATCGATTTTTTTGGCGAACAAAAAAGATGGCTATTTTTTTTTAGAACGGACAGGATAAAGGAATAGCAATAACAAGCAATTTTTTGTAATGTTTGTATGTCGTAAAGAAATTATATTGGTCACAAAACCTACAAATTTTAAAATTTAATTGTAATAAAAGCATGACAAGTTGCAAAAAATACTTTAAACGTCAATCTTTTAGCCGATTGATTTGGCGGACTTTTTGACGTTACGGACGACTGTAGCGCCACCTAATTCATTCCCCCTGCTATTGTTGCTGATAAAGCTTGACGACAACGGATGTTTCCAAGGACTTGCTTTCCAACTGTGTGACATTGATTATACAAGCAAAATAGACACGATATGAAACAGTATCATAAAAGGAGCAACCGTTTAAATTCTAAAAGGGGGTTATGATATTTGTCTCGGTCAGAATTTGTTTTTCGCAATACGCTAACATTTTTTGTATAGTTTTTCTATGCATTTATGTAAAATAACTATATTAACCGTAGTTTGTCATCCTCGTATTTGGTAAATCTTTAACTTCTTTTCAGGTCGAATGAATGTTTTTAATGTTTTTTAATCTAATTTCAAATAGTTTTTCCGATTAGCACGCACTAGTATGGGGACGCTAAATTGCTAAAAAGTACACATAGGAACCAGTCATGATGTAGACAATTATCACAGTAGCCACAATTAAATATGAGTCGAGCGACGGTTTTATTACAAATTAGGATCTATCTCGAAAATAAAACAACATTATATCAACTTGATATAACAAAACATTGTGTTTATTAAGTTGTCCATGTGTACTTAAAGATGAATCAAAATTAATATATATAAGATAAATATACTTTATTTATAGTGCAAAAAGTTGTGGCATAATTCCAAAAACTGGTTCGCCCATTTGCTGGTCAAGTTTTTATCTTTCATGATCTTTGTTTCCAATAAATTGCCTCCTAGTGTAATGCAACAAACTTTCCAGGACTTGAAATGTTTGTTACTTTTTTTCACTCCCTTTTCTCATTTAGCACGAACCCTTCATCTACAACCCTATCATTCTGCTTCTAATCTATTTATAGACAACTTTCGAGTTCGATGCATTTCCGTCAAAAACTCTGGTTTTAGTGAACGTCATTTGTGCGTTTAGGGGCGTCGTCACTTCCATTCCAATGTTGAGCGAGTGGTTGGAAAACTATAATTCTATATTGTACGAATTATACGACAAATTGAATTCTCAAAATTGACAATCAGCATTGATGTCATTAGGGAATTGTCATTAAGTACCTACAGAACAACCATTATTTCTAGTTTAACCTGCACAATGACGATCACCAAGGCGCTTGATGAACGTAAATAGTGCAGGGATACAGGCGACCCCCTCTATCTGGTAAATGACGTCATAAAGGCGCGTATAATTGACGAGTTTTTTCCGGTGACGGATGAACTCGAAAGTGGTCTATTAAAACCTCATAATATTTTAACGTCATGCTAAACCATCGCACTTTAGCGTAGGGACCATCGTACTGCGGAGTGGACCATCGTACTTCAGCGTGACAATCAAACTTCAGAGTCCCCATCGCACCTCCGAGTCCTACATTTTTTTGCTTATGAATATCATTAAAATAGAGCATATATATGTACTTGAATATAATTATTAAGCCAAACAATCCTGTGGTTAATTACAATCATATTACAATGAAAAAAACCAGGGTTATCTTCAAATAGGTAACAAAATTACATGTACAAAAAGCATGAAATAAACAACTTTCCGGGTTAAAATTTATCTTGTAATTGAAGGAACTGATATGAAATATTTTCATATATAAATTGATTTCATTATTTTGGTTTGAAAAATAAGTATTTTTCTTTTCGTTTTTTTTAAGACTTTGTCTAGAAATCTGTGAAGCATTGAATATACACCATAATGTACATGAAAAGAAAAAGTAACGAATATTTATTTTGATTTGCTTTAAATTATATTTTTGAAATTGTATATTTGAGCATGCACAAAAAAAAAGCCATACACGTTTAATGAAGGGATAGTATTTGGTAAATTCAAGAGCCTTACACAATTCATCCTTTGCATTTGCATTTTTATGACAAACTGAACACTTGTATGTTCCTATTGTATGTTTTTGTTCGTTGTATCATTAGAGTGCACCCTACGTCTGTTACTTTTTTCAAAATATGGGGAATTCTAATTGACCAATTAATGAGAACGCAATGCGTAATGGGGGCAATCCACCAAAAAGTGAATACTTAACGTCATCAGTTTGAAACATGAACATTAATTCTTGTATTACAGGTAATGAGATCCAACCATGCACCGACAATTACATGCAAGATCTATGTAAACCATGTACGTCAGGTATGGTACAGCCTGATCTGATCTCTTCTACTGGGAATGTTAACAAATCTGTATGTTTTAACCCAACAAGCGAATGTCTTGCAAGAGGTGAGATTTGTTGCGTACATGTTAAACAGTCCTGCTAATATTATTTGTATATGGAGGACTGAATAATGTCATTTTTTTTAATATGAAAAAGAAGATGTGGTATGATTGCAAATGAGACAACTGTCCACAAGAGACCACAATGACACAGAAATTTACAACTATAAGTCACCGTTTTGCCTACAACAATGAGCAAAGCCCATGCCGCATAGTCAGCTATAAAAGCCCCCGAAATGACAACGAAAAACAATTCAAACGAGAAAACTAACGGCTTTATTTATATAAAAAAAAATGAACGAAAAACATATATGTAACACATAAATTAACGACAATCACTGAATTACAGACTTTGGACAGGTACATACATGTACATAATGTGGCGGGGTTAAACATGTTAGCTGGATCCCAACCCTCCCCTTACCTGGGACAGTGGTATAACAGTACAACATAAAAACGAACTATAAAAATCAGTTGAAAAAGGCTTAACTCATCAGATGGACAAAAATACAAGTGGAGGTTTATTTCTAATTTCCTGAAGCGTTATCGCTTGTATTTGTTCTGTTTCCACTTGTGTTTGTTTGTGATTTATTGTGCTGATTGTTTTATCCCTGATGAATCTTTTGTAGACGAAACGGGCGTCTGGCGTAAATATAAAATTTCAATCCTGGTATCTATATATATATATATATATTAATATATGAGTTTATTTATCTGTTTTACTGAAACGATATTTCGGTGTTTTATGCACATAATATTTCGTTCCAAACAACAAAAATTAGAAAATAAAGTTGTCATCTACCCAATCTACAAATTCACACCTTTACCAAGCCAGGACATTAGTTAGTGGTTTTCTTAAATAAGTGAATATTTATCAATGTTTTACAATATGTTTTCAATTGAGAAATGTTGATAATAATAGTTCGTCTTTGTAAGGTTTTGAAATTGACGATACATAAGTTTACATATTTTTTAAATACATATATTTGCTATATGATGAGAAACTTGCATTCGTTTTGTTTAATTGTTTTTTGGCCACAGTTATTTTTCCTTCATATTCTCCAAAACAAATAGAATCCATACAAAGTCAGCAGCTGCATAGTGTGGAGTTGTAATGTGTGAACATTTTTATCGGAGTTATCGGGCATATTCTTGATAATTCAGAAACCGGATCCTTGTAATTCTTTACTCTGGATTACGGGTGGTGATATACTTAGACTGATCGCGTATATTCTTATCTATCCTATATTTGTTATTGTTTAACAATGTTGAATGTAGGAAGGAGATGCAGTGGTCTGTTCATAGGTTATTTATGTAATATCACTTACAATTTTTCTAATATTAGGTGTCCTGCTTTAAAAATTGTTTCCTTTTGCAGCACGTATATATATAAACAAACTTCTTCTTTGCATTGTTTTATTAAAGGGGCATTAGCTGAGAGATATATAATTAAACAGATGTTTTTTTTTTCAATCATTAATGAAAGTGAAATACAGAAATTGGAATTCGTTTTTAACATCCAGTGTGGTTCAATTTTGTGAAATTAGGAAACATCGATGATGCATTATTTACAAGCAATTGAGTAATTCGACCTCATTGAATTCGCATAAATGTGTCCTTCAATTGATCACCTTAGCTAGAGATGAGTTACGTATCAATTAGGTGTGTTTATCTATTAAAAGGAATATAATTTCAAAATTAAAAGCGAAACAATGGTTTACAATTTGATTGGCTGATTCAATTCACTAACAACTCATTCTTTAACAGATACAAACTATTAAGATATCGTTTTAAACTATAATATGAATTCAAACAGACCTATAAAACTCCAATTGCATGAGTTATTTGTCTATTTAAATCTTTATTTATGTTTGTATCAAGTTATATGACCGTCGGCAGTATTCGCACGTCATTTCGATGGTAACTAAGATGACGTCTAGACTAAAATACACACGAACTAATGATGCATATTATCTCGCCCATACACGTAAATCGTTTATATGGGGACGAAGTCCCCAATAACAGTAGAAAATTCAAAAAAAAAAAAAAATCGGGAAAATTTCCCGAATTTTTCATTGTACTAATGAACTCAAAATCGTTCAATTTTTTTTATGTCATGTTTTGAAATCCCGGACATGCGCAGAAATGTACAATGTACTTTCTTTTTCCGGTCTCGTTTGTATGAAACTTTGAGTAAAATATATATTTATCAGTCTAGTATAAAATAGGAAGGAACGCGCAATACCAATTTCATTTTTAATAATTCCTTGATATGAAAAAACGTTACCTGATGATAGCGTTTCTTTGTTTACATTGCATATGACGTCATAATTTAAATAACGTCACAACTAAAATCCCTAACAACAGAACCAAAATCGGAAACGTTACGGTATTTCCGTTTCTTTTTTTTTAACAAATGTTTAAGTTACAAAAAAATAATTCATACAGACTTCGTCCCCATTTACAGGTAATGCCTGCCTCATATTACCAGATATACATTTTTGTATGTTATAAATCAAATAAAGGTATTTCAGTCAAATCGGTGAACATAAATTTTACAGCTAAATCCTCTATTAGTTTTACTTTTAATCTTTAGTAGTTTTATCACATGTATCTTCAGACTTTCTGTATTTTCTATGTTATCAATATTACTATTTATATATACAAATCAGATTTAACATACAGACGCACGGAAAAAGACGCCTTTTGTGGCAGTTTGAACGGGTGTAGATGTGACACAACAAAATGTTACTTTGGAGATCCCTGTCTATGTGACAGCAAGAAACCATGTGCAGTTGGACACACAATGAATGAAAATGGAGGTGTGTAATCATCTTAATTATCTTTTTAGCACCAAATGGCGTTATTTTAGAACATTTTCTGCATAAACGTTAATTAAAAATTGAAATTGAATCATGTATAATACAACATGGATCAGCGGTTTAATGATTGATGAATAATTATGCCAATTTAGGTGTTGTACCATTTTATTTTTATAAAATGAAATGTAAAATGACAAATGCTCTTATTAGTGCTTTTCACCTTAAAGTTACATCTTTTGTTTATATGTCTTAATAGTTATGGTTAAAAATAAAAGAATGGTTTATTAAGAAGATATTCAAAGTTTTAATCATTTATATACTGTTAAATATCCAGTGAAGAATAGTTATTGTATGTTGAAGCCGATGATGTATGATAACATATTTATAATTTTAATTTATCCGTTTACCTTCTAGTGAAACCACTATTTTTATTTATATATGATTTGTCTATGTTACATTTTGTGAGTCTTTACTTATGCAGTTAAAAGCACGATACGGACAAAAAATGTATTACATATTTTAAACTGAGTTTTACTATGTGTATACTGTGTGTTTGTTTATTTTACATTTGCTCAAGATAACGGGTAGGATTGAGATCTCCAAAACATGTTTAACCCTTCTGCAATGTCACGCCTGTCTCAAGTCAGAAGTCTGTTGGCTTTGTAAGTCTTGTATCTTTTTTAAATTTTATTTCATTTATGTTTTGGAGTTTAGTGAGACGTCTATTTTCACTGAACTAGTACACATTTTATGTAGGGCCCATCTTAGACCCACTTCCACGAGCGGGATTTTCTTGCTGCATTGAAAACCCTATTGGTGGCCTTCGTCTGGTATTTGCTCTTTGGTCGGGTTGTTGTCTCTTTGACATATTCCTAATTTGCATTCTTAATTTTATTTTAATGACTTTTTCGATAAGAAAAACTCAATACGTAGTAAGTTCTAATTTATTGTATATAGTCTTAGCTATTCAATTTCTAAACATTATTCCATGGATTTTCAACCATTTGTTTTTCGCTTTCAAAAATAAATATAAATTGTTTTTCATTTTTGATTTTGCATGACCCAATGCATAAAGCAGAAGTGTTTTCTTTTTTGTTTTGTAATATAAAAAAACAAAGTTCCTTTTGTAAATTGGTGTCAATTTAAAAGGAGCTGTTTTCCTGTATAAATGTCTAGAATTGGCTATAAGTCTTTTCATTTTTATTAAAGAAGGTAAATCTCGAAATAAAAACTACAATTACATGTTTGCACAATTTCGGTTTTATATTGACTGTCAATTCTTGAATGGAAAACAGTGAATAGTATTGATGTAACTTTTCTACACGATATATGAAAACAACTAAAACATATTTCTGATAGTTTGTAATCAATCAAATAATAAATTCGAGTGTTTTGTTTATATTTTAGTTTGTAGTCCATGTCCAAATGGTACCTTTAAAAATGTGACAGGATGCGGACCATGCAGACATATAAATAGGTATTGTGCATAATACATGCATTCATATAATTAGACAGTGTGCTACCACATCATTCAGAGAATGAATAATATGATATACTTCAGTGTTACAGACAGCAATTATAATCAAATGTTCAGAATGAATGCTTACCCTTCCGGAGCACCTGATTTCACTCCCGGTTTAGTGGAGTTCGTGTTGTTTCTTAATTATTATTTATAACTGTTGATGTAAATATCCTTTGGTTTTTGTGAGTCTTTGTTTACTCCTTGGTTTTGATTGTTATTGTCTTGTAAATGATCTTAAAGATGGGCTTAATTGTATTTCAATATTTTTACAAATTCATTGTCGTTTGTTTGTGTTGTTCATAAGTGTGCCTCGTTTCTCGTTTTTCAAATAGATTAAACCGTTGGTTTTCTCGTTTGAATGGTTTTACACTAGTCATTTTTGGAGCCCTTTATATATAGCCTGCTGTTCGGTGTAAATAAACTCATCATAGATACCAGGACTAAATTTTGTATATACGCCAGACGCGCGTTTCGTGTACTAAAGACTCATCAGTGACGTTCGAATCCAAAAAAGTTAAAAAGGCCAAATAAAGTACGACGTTGAAGAGCATTGAGGACCAAAATTCCTAAATGTGTTGCCAAATTCAGCTAAAGTAATCTATGCCTGAGGTAGAAAAGCCTTAGTATTTCAAAAAATTCTAAGTTTTGTAAACAGTCAATTTATAAATATAAACATATCAATGACAATTCATGTCAGCACAAAAAGTACTGACTACTGGGCTTGTGATACCCTCGGGGAAATAAATCTCCACCAGCAGTGGCATCGGCCCAGTGGTTGTAAATAAACTCATCATAGATACCAGGACTAAATTTTGTATATACGCCAGACGCGCGTTTCGTGTACTAAAGACTCATCAGTGACGCTCGAATCCAAAAAAGTTAAAAAGGCCAAATAAAGTACGAAGTTGAAGAGCATTGAGGACCAAAATTCCTAAAAGTGTTGCCAAATTGAGCTAAAGTAATCTATGCCTGAGGTAGAAAAGCCTTAGTATTTAAAAAAATTCTAAATTTTGTAAACAGTAAATTTATAAATATAAACATATCAATGACAATTCATGTCAGCACAAAAAGTACTGACTACTGGGCTTGTGATACCCTCGGGGAAATAAATCTCCACCAGCAGTGGCATCGGCCCAGTGGTTGTAAATAAACTCATCATAGATACCAGGACTAAATTTTGTATATACGCCAGACGCGCGTTTCGTCTACTAAAGACTCATCAATGACGCTCGAATCCAAAAAAGTTAAAAAGGCCAAATGACGTACGAAGTTGAAGAGCATTGAGGACCAAAATTCCTAAAAGTGTTGCCAAATTCAGCTAAGATAATCTATGCCTGAGGTAGAAAAGCCTTAGTATTTCAAACAATTCTAAATTTTGTAAACAGTAAATTTATAAATATAAACATATCAATGACAATTCATGTCAGCACAAAAAGTGCTGACTACTGGGTTTGTGATACCCTCGGGGAAATAAATCTCCACCAGCAATTGCATCGACCCAGTGGCTGAAAATAAACTCATCATAGATACCAGAACTAAATTTTGTATATACGCCAGACGCGCGTTTCGTCTACTAAAGACTCATCAGTGACGCTCGAATCCAAAAAAGTTAAAAAGGCCCAATAAAGTACGAAGTTGAAGAGCATTGGTTCCGTGTTGAAGACTGTACCTTGACCTTAATGGTTTATTTTTGTAAATTGTGACTTGGATGGAGAGTCTCATACCCCATCTTCCTATATCTATATCATGTTTATAGATACGTTAAAGTCTTACAATGTATCGGGGTTTCTATAGGTCATTTAAACGGTATTAATTTTAATCCTTGCAAAATATATCCATACTTTACAAAGCACAATGTGTCCCTTTTTTTTTTAAATAATTGTCTGTTTTGAAAAATACACTTTTTTATACCGGCTTCAAAATCAATATTATAGTGTTTACACGTACAACGTGTCCAAAAAATCAAATGAAAATAGTCGTTGCATATTTGTCAACATCCAGACTTAGTATTGGAGATGCCCGAAATGATTTGGCTTTATAATAACTTTATTCTGGTTTTTTTTCATTGATATTTTTTCAGTCTGTTTTCGCTTCTGTTCGATATCCTTCATATCTTGTTTTTCATTGTTTTGTACATAAATCAGGTCGTCAGATTTCTCGGTTTGAATGGTGTTACATATGTATTTTTTTTGGTCTTTCACAGCCGACTTTTCAATATGGGTTGTACTCATTGTTCAAGGCCATACGGCGAAATTTAGTTGCTAATGTCTGTGTCATTTGGTCTCGTGTGGAGAGTTGTTTGATTTGCAATCATTTCTGATAGCTTCTTATTTTTATGTTTACAAAGAAAATCATTTACATTTTAAAAAAGCTATTGTGTATTTAAGAATGAACGAATACGTAGTCTATTTATCATAATCAGAAATTTATTTTCCAATGTGTTGTTGGAAAGATAATCAAAATAATCAAAATAGCCACTGTCATATCTATATTCACTTTTCGTATATATCTTGCTTATATATTAAATTTGCATTATAGTGTCGACTTAATGCCCCAGAAAAATATTCAATCATTACAAACTGAACATTTTATAAATGAGGAACCACATCAACAACTGTCGACGGAAACTTCAAATATAGGTAAGTACATGACGTACAAGATATGACTTTGAAATCTTTTGTAATTATAATTGACAAGGGTTTATAAATTTTACAACTTGTGTTATACATTGTTATAAACAATGGCCACTTCCACTTGTATTTTTGTCAATCTGATGAGTTAAGCCTTTTTTTTACTGATTTTAATAGTTCGTTCTTATGTTGTACTGTTATACTAGAAATTGACAATGAGGGTCGGTTGAAAACAAATCTTTACGACAAAAGAGATGATTTCAGCTTTCCAATTGTGAACTTTCCATTTCTAAGTAGCAACATTCCAGCAGCACCTGCATTCGGGGTATATATCTCCCAATTGATACGTTATTCCCTTGCTTGCATTTCCTATCATAGTTTTCCTGATAGAGGGTTGCTGCTCACAAGGAAGCTATTAAACCAAGAGTTCCAAATGGTGAAGTTGAAATCATCCCTTCGTAAATTTTACGGACGCCATCATGAGTTGGTTGACAGTTATGGAATAACCACAAATGATATCGGATATGTTCCTTACGTCTTAACTACAATACCCTTCCCTTTCGTGAATGTGACCTACCGAATTAGACTATTTACCGAATTTGTTATCCCATAAGCAACTCGACGGCTGCCACATGTGGAGCAGGATCTGCTTAACCTTCCGGAACACCTGAGATCACCCCTAGTTTTTTGGTGGGGTTCGTGTTTTTTATTCGTTAGTTTTCTATGGTGTGTCATGTGTACTATTGTTTGTCTGTTTGTCTTTTTCATTTTTAGCCATGGCGTTGTCAGTTTGTTTTAGATTAATGAGTTTGACTGTCCCTTTGGTATCTTTCGTCCCTCTTTTATACCACTGTCCCAGGTTAGGGGGAGGGTTGGGATCCCGCTAACACGTTTAAACCCGCCACATTATTTATGTATGTGCCTGCCCCAAGTCAGGAGCCTGTAATTCAGTGGTTGTCGTTTGTTTTGTGTTACATATTTGTTTTCGTTCATTTTTTTATTTAAAATAAGGCCGTTTGTTTTCTCGTTGAATTGTTCATAAATATTTTGATATGAGCGTCACTGATGAGTCTTGTGTAGACGAAACGCGCGTCTTCCGTACTAAATTATAATCCTGTTACATTTGATAACTATTTACACCACTGGGTCGATTCCACTGCTGGTGGACGTTTCGTCCCCGAGGGTATCTCCAGCCTAGTAGTCAACACTTCGGTGTTGACATGAGTATCAATAATGTGGTCATTTTTTTAAATTTCCTGTTTACAAAACTTTGAATTTAACGAAAATCTCGGGATTTTTTTTTATCCCAGGCATAGATTACCTTAGCCGTATTTGGCACATCGTTTTGGAATTTTGGATCCTCAATGCTCTTCAACTTTTTACTTGTTTGGCTTTATAAATATTTTGATATTAGCGTCACTGATGAGTCTTGTGTAGACGAAACGCGCGTCTGGCGAACTAAATTATAATTCTGGTACCTTTGATAACTATTTACATTGTTTTATCGGGGCCTTCAATAGCTGACTATGCGGTATGGGCTGTGCTCATTGTTGAAGGCCGTACGGTGACCTATAGTTGTTAATGTCTGTGTCATTTTGGTCTCTTGTGGACAGTTGTCTCATTGGCAATCATACCACATCTTCTTTTTTATATTTAACATGTTGATGTTTTTTTTTTTTTTTTTTTTTGTTGCTACAATATCTTTTTCTGCTCTCGAACGCTATCTATCATGTGCAATTATGATGAGAAAGGAATAAACGCGTCGTGTTGACATTTACTAGAAAATCACCTATGCTATTTTTTTCCTCGAAAAACTTATGACGCGCCATCGATCATTTTATATGTTTATGAGTTTCATGAAATAGATAATCTAATACAACTTATAATATTCATATTGATGATATCTTAGACAACGGAAGTAAGCATAACTGCTTTTGAAAGTTGACGACCTGAAATAAAATAAAACGGCCAAGTTGAAAAAAGTAACACTAAATATTTTTTTCCATCTCATTAACGTTTAAATAAATGTTTCATTTCAGTTTCGAAATTAAGAAGTAGTAAACCGGTACAGAAGGACAATTCAAAGATGTTTATAATGTGAGAATTTTGACAATTGCATAGTAATAGCGACAAAAAATAAACATCAATAACCCGTTATAAGTATTGTTTATATTACCTTTTATTATATGATTAAGCTTTTTTCTACATGATCTTACTACTACTGTATGAAATAAGGATATATGCGTTATTATTGAGACAATCCAGCAAAAAACAATGAAAATATCAACCATAGGTCAGTTTACAACAGTCAACAATGGTCAAAATACATTTAATGTAAAATAATTTAAACGAGAAAATATAGGGCATGAGTTCTATATTAAACAACAAACAAACAAAACATTTTTTGACATCTAGTCCCAATAGTCAATCACATTTATAATGTTTGTAACAAGCACATACAGACTTTTGCGGGCCACAACATGTGTGTTGGCACTCAATCCTGTACTAACCTCTGACAATAGTGTAACAACAATACATACGATCAAACTATAATAATCAATCGAAAAGGCTTGAATCATATGATCCCAACAAAACACAAGTACAAGTTACAAAACACTAACACACAAATTGAACGTAACCGATATGAGAGTACTTGCAGATACTGAAAGCAAGCTAAAAGCCAGTAACAAACAATTCAACAAGTATGCATCCACGATGAATCTGGTTTATCGGTTGAGAAATGAAAGACGTAGTACACTTACCAATTTGATGCTGAAATATTTCGGAATATAATTTTTGAAAAAAGTGACACAATAATTCATAACTTTCAGAATCGCAGTACTTGGAGTGTCGCTGGTAGTTTTGTCAATTTTCATCATAACTATATGTAAGAGAAAAAATGGTATATCCTTTTCTGGTAGCATCAGTCTTACAAATGGTAAGCATATATATGGAGATAACAATTGCAATTATAAGATTTTAGGTTTCATATGTTTAATAAAAAAAATTCTAAATTTGAAATGTCTTTTATTGTTTTTGCCTCTTTTACTTGTTTATGAGATAAACCGTCATGAAAGAAATGCGAACTATATGTATTGAACATTCTAGCACGTTATTTAAACAAATACTGACAACGCATGGCTAAAATCGAAAAAAGACAAAACGACGCATAACAGTGTACACAACACATCGAAGGAAACTAATTATATATAAAGACTTAACTCTATCAAATCAAGGAGGTGTAACTTACAGAAATAGGTAATCTCTCAGACTTTTTTACACTATTGAACCAAAACTTGCTTCGTCATTTCAAAGTCTTCAAGTTTTCGTATGTGTTTCAAAACACAGATTTTGTCTAACTACAGGTACAAAACACGACCAACAACAGGATGGAACACCGATTCCTCTCCAGGATCATCATCTACCTTTGTTGCATGAAAATCAAGGTAAAGCCATAGCAAATACGACTTCTGAAGTTTTTATCTTTATCTCGTCTGAATCTTTTTATTTTTGCATATGAATGAAACTTAGTAAATGTAAACAGGTGCTATCACATAAAACAAAATATTGATCTTATTCAGCTCTTATTATAATTTGTAACTGAGTCAAAATAAAATAATGCAGATATAATAAATAATTACATATATATTATTTTATAAGCATTTAATGAAATTAACTTAGATAACAGTAATGTCATATATTTACATGGAGAAATAACCTTTCACATATCCAATTTGAAATACTTGCCTCAATATTTCACCTTACAAACTTCTTGATATTTGTCAGAAAATAAAGCTTGTATTCAACTACAGGTACACAACAAGACAAACCACATGACAGAAGACAAGATGCTGTTCATAATCACCTTTCTATATTGCAAAACAATCATGTAAATACCATAGAAAATCAGACTGGTGACAGCTACCTAAATAATAAATATTCGCGATCATATTCTACTGATGGAAGTCCTTCAGAGCTGATTTCTGGAGTCTCACATTTCAACGATCTGGACCATGTTAGGTGTGATGGATCAATCGAGGATCAGATTGACAATTTGAAACTGCAAGTATTTTCAGGAGGAAATAAAACAAATCCACTAAGCAACAGACGTACTCTTCGAAGAATACCAACTGAATCCGAAGACGAAAACTCTGTGGCAACGGTTCCGATGTTTGATTTGGAGAAAAAAGACGAAAACTGCAACAATGTTTTACCAAACAAAGACATAAAGTCAAGGAACACAGATGATAATGAACACTTTGGGTTTGCATATAAACAGACAAGAATGCAGCCATATAATGAACAAGTATCTTCCGAAGGTAATCTAGAATTATGTGTGATATGGGTATACATTCTTAAATACTAACCTGATTTTGGGGGATGGCTATTAATTTAAATATGTTTTTAGTTTCAAAAATGTAATGTGTTTTAATGATGTTTTGCTTTCAAATGATGTGCATGTGTTTTTGTGGGCATTGCACTATACTCTTACTGACGTGTCTTGATTAAATTAATCTGACGAACAGAAATAAACAAGAGAGTGAAGGACGGCATAATTTATACCAATAGGGATTCCAGGTTGTTTAAAGTCTTTTAGAGCATTGTAAACTTCGAATTGATAATCATAATTACATATAGCACAAACAATGTCTTACTATTTCACATTATATTTCAAATACAATATTTCTAATTCTAATCGTATGTTCTTCTACTTCGTTATTAATTAGACCTTCGAACTTTTTGAATGAGCCTTACTGATGGTTTGCAAAATGGTCGTATGATGAGTATGACATATTTTGTGTTTGTTCTTTGACATTCTTTGGACAAATGCATACACCAAGCCATATTTGCGTGTTATATTAATATGACATTTGCCATACCAAGAAAAATTAAATCACAAAAATACTGACCTTCCTGGAAAATTCAAAACGGAAAGCTCATAACCCAATGACAAAACGAAAAGCTTGAACACATCAAACGAATTAAAAAAATAATGACTTGGTACAGGCACATATTTTCATTTAGAAAATGGTGGATTAAACATGGTTTTGTAGCTAGCTAAATATCTAACTTGTATGACAGTCGCATCAAATTCCATTATAGTGTCAACGATGTGTGAAAAAAAAACATATATAATACGTAACATGTCAAACTAAGGGTACAACACTCAGCATTGTGTTAACACTGTCAAAACAAATATGTAACAAGGAAACTCGAAAAGGCATGCAGACAAAACACATAAGCTAATATCTAAATATCTGTAATTTTAATCATGCATATAAATTGATAGGTCGACAATGAAAATCTTGTTTTTTTTAACATAAGTTCTAAAGGAGACATTTTGTCTACGTGACTATCTTTGCTTACACTCATAGTGTTTTTGTTTCTTCGGTAAATTGAACTATGATATTTTCATAATTAACAGAATATGTTAATAACAGCTATTCAAGTGGATACAAGTCTAGTACTTTAAACTGTAAGTCTATATATAGTTTTAATATTATACAAAAGTACATGTTGATAGTAAAATCAATTCTAATCTGAAACGAGCATTTCTATGTAAACAGCCCTAAAAAGACCTACAGATTTGTCGGCTCCTGACTTGAGACAGACACATGCATCAGGAATATAGAGTAACACACATGGTTGTGAGCACTCAACACTAATGTATATGTTTATAAGAATCAAACAAACATATACTACTGATTGATTTTGAATAAAAGGAAAAAACGCTAAGCTGCGCTCTATACTATAATAGTATGGCTTTTGTTGTCGTACAAACTCTGCTGTAAAAATACTACTTATTAATCGTCTACAGAAATTTCATACAGCAAAATCCAAATTCGGGCTTAGACATTGTGATTATTGTGATTGTTACACTGATTTATCCTTTTTTAATTTGAATGCAAAACGAAAGTACAAGGCTTGAAATTAAAAAATTGTCAGAGTATAGTATACTTTTGAATACTATACCCTAATATGAACATACAAAAACACATACCAGAGGAAAGCTTTTAAGTTAAAACCATGCAGTGACCAAATCGAACTCTTATGAAATATATAGTTGTTAAGCCTATTTTTAAATATAAAGACATCAATCGTTTCATAAGCATTTGTATTTTATTATTAGACACTAAGGACTATAATGATCCAATGTCCGGCAGCTTTATTACAATGCACTCCCCTGGTAAGTCGACATGCATATTTTTGTCTTTTATTACAATATTTTCTGATGAATGCAATAGTTGTATAAGTGTGTCGTTTTTTGTTTTTATTTCCTGTTGGCTCAAGAGAACTCTTTGCCTTAACAGGAGTACAAAATATTGCATTTGAACTTATAATTGTATATTTTGTTGCCTGTCTGTTTGATTTGTTTCTTTTTCCCCTGAATTTCTGTTTGTATTTCTACCTAAAATTATTAATTATACTATATTTGCAGCTGCACTAACAATTTAAAACTTTATAGTATAAAAAAGAAGATGTGGTATGATTGCCAATGAGACAACTATCCACAAAAGACCAAAATGACAAAGACATTAACAACTATAGGTCACCGTACGGCCTTCACCAATGAGTAAAGCCAATATTGCATAGTCAGCTATAACAGGAACCAATAAGACAATGTAAAACAATTCAAACGAGAAAACTGACGGCCTGATTTATGTAAATAGTTATCAAAAGTACCAGGATTATAATTTTATACGCCAGACGCGCGTTTCGTCTACATAAGACTCATCAGTGACGCTCAAATCAAAATAGTTAAACAGCCAAACAAATACAAAGTTGAAGAGCATTGAGGACCCGAAATTCCAAAACCTGAACAAAAAACAAATATGTAACACATAAACAAACGACAACCACTGAGTTACAGGCTCCTGACTTGGGACAGGCACATACATGAATAATGTGGCGGGGTTAAACATGTTAGCGGGATCCCAACCCTCCCCTAACCTGGGACAGTGGTATAATAGTACAACATAAGAACGAACTATAAAAATCAGTTGAAAAAGGCTTAACTCATCAGATGGACAAACATACAAGTGGATGTGGATCTATAAACAACTATAATGCAATAGGAAGATTATAAATCCCGGTTAAATCCAACATTTTCTGTCGAAAATACTTGTACCAATTTGAGATACAGCAGGTTTATTATTTGTCCGGTCGGTCCATAGAGCAACTGTCTATAATTTTCAATCTGTAATCGTGAACTGGGACACTATAGTTATGCATGTCATGCAGTGCTGCAAACATGTTCATCAAGAATCTACTAAATGATTTTAGAAAGAGATCTTTTTTAAAAATGTAACACAAACCAACTTATTCAATGTGCTTTGCCCTTAAAGGACGAACATCAATAGCAACAAATGTTGCTTGAAATATTGCCGATACAAATTGTTTTGTCGAAATTCAATTCATTTGACCAATTGCTTGACAAATGATTGTTTGATTGCTTTGCTAACATAATTGATAAATATTAGATTTGATTTTACCAACACTCTTATAAATTAATTACAGTCTTTGATAGTTTGGCAACAGAAGAATTACCAAGTTCAATCGAAACCTATACTTTCAACATTAGTGGAAACAACGGATTCTGAAGAACAATTATTCTATAAACCAGGGAATTGTAAAGCCAGATTATCAACAATAAAAATAATCTTCAACGTTTGTAGAGTGTCATGTGATATGTCCAGAATTCGATTGAAAATATTTGAAAACATGTTTTTACAATTTAGTTGATTATGCCATACTGTAATAAGAATGTGCTGGCGCTTATGTTGCTTGCTGTCATTTGTTATATCTATATTGTTGCAGATTCTCTTATTTTGTTTTCGATGATTTAAAAAAAAACAGAATTAAAAACTGTAACATATGTAATAAACACAGAAGTTTTAATAGTTAACTATTACTACATTTGAAAATGCCTATACCAAGTCAGGAATATGACAGTTCTTGTCCATTCGTTTTTTGTTATTTGATTTTGCCATGTGATTATGGACTTCCCAAATTGATTTTCCTCTGAGTTCAGTACCTTTGTGATTTTACTTTTTACCATACATTACAAGATAACAATAACCACCAATCACAATATGATAAAGATATTGACAGACTTCGTGCATGCATACTGTTTGGTGGGTTTTACAAAATTAACAAACTGACAATTGTCATACATGTAATAGGACCATGTGTTGAAACATGAAAACCTGCTCAGTAAATAGTTATCAAAGGTACCAGGATTATAATTCAGTACGCCAGACGCGCGTTTCGTCTACATAAGACTCATCAGAGACGCTCATATCAAAATATTTATAAACCCAAACAAGCACACAATTGATGAGCATTGAGAGTCCAAAATTCCAAAAATTTGTGCCAAATACGCCTAATGTAATCCATTCCTGGGTTAAGAAAATCCTTAGTTTTTTTTTCTCGAAATACTCAAAGCTTTGTAAACAGTGAATTTATAAGAATGACCACATACTTGATATTCATGTCAACACTGAAGTGCTGACTACTGGGCTGGTGATACCCTCGGGGACCAAACGTCCACCAGCAGTGGTATCGATCGTTGGAAGTGAGAAGACAGTTTATTAACAGTTCATATGTTTTAGTGAGTAGATAATCCGTTGTTAATCTTTAGCGATACAATGAAATTTTTTGAAATATATATGTGATTGTAAATAGTATTATTATTTGTTTGAATTACATAAATATCATTGCTTATATTTTTTAGTTAGATTAAAATAAACTCATCACATATACAAAATTTTGATTTTAAAAAAGACACTAAGTTATCCATATCTCAAATCAAAGCAATAATATTCGTCAATTCTGCAATAAATAGATATCAGAAGAAGTGGTATGAGTGCCAATGAGACAACACTCTATCCGAGTTATAATTTGTAAAATTAAACCAGTATAGGCCAAAGTACGGTCTTCAAGACGGAACATTGGCTAACACCAAACAACAAGTAATAAAAGGTCTAAAAAAATGACTAGTATAAGACCATTCAAACGGCAAACCCAATGGTCTAATCTATATATAAAAAGGGAGAAACGAAAAAATTTTAGGAACCACACCAACAAACAACAACCACTGAACATTAGGTTCCTGACTTAGGACAGGTGGTAACAAATGCATCAGGTTTAATCGTCTTAAACAAACCTTAGTGTAACTGATAAAGACTCGTAACAAAGACCCATGACCTATGATTACCTCAGATCACCCCTAGTTTTTTGTAGGGTTTGTGTTGATTATTCTTTAGTTTTCTATGTTGTGTCATGTGTACTATTGTTTGTCTTTTCAATTTTTAGCCAAGCGTTGTTTATTTTCGATTTATGAGGTTGACTGCCCCTCTGGTATCTTTTGTCCCTTTTTTAAGTCAACAATATACGTAGTTCATCGATGATAACAGATAACAATATTAAAAATTGATTGAAAAGGCAAATCTAGGTAAATTAGACAAAGTGGTGGCCCGCATCCCACCCTTATGAAACAGTATTATAACAAAGTCAATGTAGAACTTTCTTTGAGAAATTATTGTGTCTGGGGACACAAATGATGCTCCGACAGATGCAAATTGTTATTCAAAATACACTTAGTACATGGTAACACAATTGTTATAGTATGACATCAAACAGAAGCGTGAATCACACGTCAGCATTGCATAAACCAACCGTCCTGCAAATCCACACCTAGTCAATTGGTCACTCTAGGGAATACAACTACAGATCAAACCACACTTCATGTTTTCAAGACGCAAGAAGTTAATCATTTACATGGCATTTGTTTTGATCATCAATATACACGTACCGGATCAATACGTATCTTTTAATGTATTGTATCTTCATGATACATTTGTACCTATCGAAATGAAAGATGTAACTTATGATAAAAAGAAAACCATTCCAAACATACTTTATCCAACTTAGTGGATTTCTGTCTTCCCTTTATAAACAGTAACACATATTGTTGTCTTCATTGAGGTTATTTTGCAGGCATATCATCTTCATTATCACGTTTTATATCTATGTGTGCTTCATATATTTATATTCAATTAAAAAGGAACAATTCTCCGGGAAGACATATTTGCTCGATGCTCTGCGTTCGTTAATCAGTTTTGAATTTTAGAAACAATAAAAACGTCATTAATTACTTAGACTAAACTTACAAATTAAAACCATATGCATAAAAAAAACTATTTGAAATCGTTATGAATAGAGTAAATCTGACACGAGCAAAATTTTGAGCAATACTAATCGTCTATATATTTCAAAACTGTCAGACGACTTCTAAAAAGAATTATTGCCCTTGCATGACAAATTTTACCATTTTTTTCTTTTTTTCCTGCTATCCATAAAGAAAAACTTTTCATTGCAAAAATTATCAGGAAGACAAGCTCTACAAATAAAATTAAATATTCAAAATCGTCAGTCGATTCCTTATTTGAGTTATTGCCCTTTGATAATTATTTTTACCATTTTTTGTGTTTTTACCTTAGATCTTAATAACTGTGATAGATGGATAGAAACTTAAATAAACACAAATGTTCTGCATGAAATCGTCTACAATTAAAACGGAATGGAATTAATCATCCGACGACTTCATATTGGAGTAATTGCCATTTAATGACGAATGTCCTTGTCTATTAACCTTTACAAAAATCTTAGTCTCTGAAAACGAAACTTGGTCACTATCATTTTAAGGGTATCTAGTTTTAAAGTAAATATGTCTGGTGACCCGACCTACCAACCAAGAAGACCAACATTGCAAAAATACAACATAAGGTAGATGCGAGTTGGTCGATTATTTCGGAAATCGTTGTGAATAGAGAAAATCTGACATGAGCAAAAACGTTCAGAACGTTCGGCTTTACCAAATGTCTCTTTACATTGAACTCTTTCAGATTACACATTATAGGTTGCATTTTTGTAAATTAGACAATGCTATTTCCTTTTGGAACTCCGTCTACGGCTATAACTGTAACATTTTTCCAATTTAGTTTCGAATCAAATTATATCCTAGAAAGGGAAATCTCAAACGCACTATAGTCAAAGGTCAAATTATAGGGCTGTGCAGCGTATTTTCAATATTTATATGCCCCAAACTTCTTAGAGTTTAAAAATGAAGTTAAATTCTGTACTACCCCTATCTGAACCTTTGGTATCCCTCAGAATTCAGGGCTGCATAGTGGTAACATTCCCAAGTTATGTCTCTATGAGATGAAACATAAAGATCATACAATGCATCTATTGAAATTATATATCTCCTCATAAGAGTCGCGGTTTGTGAAAAGCTGTATTTACAAAGTGCAAACTATAGGAGTTGTTACCTTTAAATGTTTTTTTTTTCATTTTTGTCTACAATCTTGAAAATTATAATAGACAAAGGGAAAATTTAATTGGAAAAAAGGTCGACAAGTTAAGATCTTCTAACAGGTCAAATTTTGCCGACAAAGTTAGAAACTTGTCACTATCTATATGAATGAGAAAAAACAAAAAAAGAAAGAGAAAAAATAAACAGACTCAATGATAAGCAATACAAAATCAACTAAATAGATTATTGTTACGAATTTTAGTATCGTCACCAATGGTTGAGAGCGTCTTTTATTGAATATGCACATAAACCAAGGTCAGCAACAATGTTTAGAAATACTGTAAATACTCGTTTAACTTTGATTTTGATTGTGTATGTTTTACGTGCATAAAACATGTGGTATTTCGCTATTCTTCTTTGTAATTCACATT
Organism: Mytilus edulis; assembly: GCA_019925275.1. NCBI lineage: Eukaryota > Metazoa > Mollusca > Bivalvia > Mytilida > Mytilidae > Mytilus > Mytilus edulis. The sequence continues at coordinate 89,317,209 of CM034359.1, read as the reverse complement.
AATAGCTTTTGTCAGGGATACCTTTATACAAGGTTGGACGACATACCCTGACATTTCTCATGCAAAATGACAAATAGTACTAAGTATATAAAATGAACTGACAAATGATCAATACAAATAAATACTATCAAAATAAAGGCAACAGTAGTATACCGCTGTTCAAAACTCATAAATCCATGGACAAAAAACAAAATCGGGGTAACAAACTAAAACCGAGGGAAACGCATTAAATATAAGAGGAGAACAACGACATAACATTTAAATGTAATACACATAGACAAAATCCCACGAGAATAACAAATATAACATATATATATAACATCAAAACCAAATTCATGAATTTGGGATAGACAAGTACCGTGATACTTCTTATCGCAATGTGAATTTACATTCAAAAATAAGAGATAACAAACGACACAACGTTATAATGTAATACACACAGAAACGAACTATAATATAACAATGGCCATATTCCTGACTTGGTACAGGGCATTTTTAAAGGAAAAAATGGTGGGTTGAACCTGGTTTTGTGGCATGCCAAACCTCGCACTTTTATGGCCATGTGAAATATAACATCAAAATGACAACACAGGACTAAAAACTAGACAAAAAATAAGAGACAAAATAATTAATCAACTATAAACTGGAATAGCGTTGTTTTTCCGCCTTCTGTTTTCTTTCTTATCAATGAAATGATTGGATACTTAAAAATTCCTTTGTCATATTCCATAAGGTAGTGAGATTCGGATTATATTTTATTTATAGTGTTCATTGTTAGCAATTGAAAACGTCTTTTACTTTTTCTTATTTTATTTTTGATAATTGTTTTTCTGCATCTCCAGTGTATGTAAAGTGCGGATCCTAAAATATCATTTTCACTGTATATGCCATAAATTTCTGATGTAAATAAACAGACGATTTTTTTTTTAAGAAAATGAACAAAATTAGTTAAAATGTATATGTTTAGAAAAAAAATAATACTAGTAAGACAATGTAAGAGATGCGAACGGGGTTTTATCGCGCCTAAAGCCATCCAGCTGTAAAATATATACCGAAATATGTGAATATTTAGGACATTTCACGAACAGATCGGGCAGGTGATTTAAAACTAGCAGGTAAGATGTTGCAGAAAAATCTTCAGTTCAACACATCTATTAAAGCTGTGTAACGTAAAACAAGTTTTGTCATTCAGTTTCTTCATATTGAACTTAATTCCACTATGATCATGCTTTCTTTATGCGAGTCATATTTACTGTCGAATAATGATACTATACTTTCATTTTTACTGTAGAGCGATTCGTTAGTATTGTATATGCGGTGCATTTTCACTCTATGATTTTTTTTATTTTTTTTATTTATTAACGTCTTAATTTAGCCGACTTGCTCAAACAATAGATAAAGTAAGAGAAGGATTTGTTAAATTTTAACTCGCGGAGGAAAGTTTAATTTGACACTCTTACAAATTCAACAGAAATAACATTTATTTCAAATATATTCCATTTAATTTCTTTTAAATCGTAGGGATCTTTATCCTTGTTTTTATTTATCCATTTCTATGACACTTCATCACTAATTTAGTACATCTTGATATAGATTAAACCGTTGTTTTTCCCGTTTGAAAGGTTTTACACTGGGGCCCTTTATAACTTGCTGTTAGGTGTGAGCCATGACTCCATGTTGAAGACCGTATTTTGACCTTTAACGGTCAACTTTTATAAACTGTGACTCGGATGGAGAGTTGTCTCATTGTCACATATGGCATCTTCTTATAGCTATCTATTTTTGAAACAAAAACGGGATGGGATAAAAAGGGATAAAAAACCAAACTACTTTACTAATATGTTTATAATGGGATTAATATGAGTGTTGTCAAATCATACATTTTGCCAAACCGGTTACTCGGATAGTCGTTCGACCGATTAACCGGTTAACCGGTCGTTTTAGTTCCTTACCTATAGTACACTTCAAATTTTTGTTTTCATAATACGATGAATTTAAAAAAAATAGAGAATGGAAATGGGGAATATATCAAAGAGACAACAACCCAACCAAAGAGCAAATAACAGTCGAAGGCCACCCATGAGTCTTCAATGCCTTTTGTCCTTTTGCATTATACATGTTATAAGGATTGTCTGTTAGGAAGACTGGCGAAGTTTGACTTTTAATAATCCAATACGTATATACTATCGCGTTTGTAATATCTTCATATTGAAAAAAAAAAAAAAAAAAAACCTTCTTGATCTCGTCGAATTAAAATGATTCTTTCTCTTTCTCTTGATGTCTCAGAAAATAATGTGGGGTGTTTTAATTTGAAATTATTAAGCCAGTTGCATCAAGTATACATTAATTACATTCACATTGATTTTAGTACAATTTTTTTAGTTGAAATTTCGTTTAAGGTAAGACAAAGCCTTGCACATTCAGATGTAGGTCTACGCAATATTAGATAAAAATAAAATAATGAAGTAAACCCTAAAATTTAATCGGATTACTGATTTAAAGTAACTATTTAAAAAAAAACATGTATACTACTCAAGGTCTACTTGAGATCTTGCCCCGAGCTGATAGTGTGAGCCAAAATTCCAGTGGAACTTATATCACAGAAAATATGTTCTGGGAGAACTTCTTTCCCAGACAATTTCTATATAATTTGACCCATCTCTATAAAATAAGTTCCACACTTTACGTGGTGAAATAAGTACTGGGTTGGAGAAATATGTTCCTTACCTAGTGAAATTAGTTCGGGATTTATGAGATTTGTTCCTTACCTGGTGGAAAAAGTTCTGGGTTTGTGAGATTTGTTCCTCACCTAGTAAAATTAGTTCTGTAATGGTGAAATATGTTAATTTATCACATATGTCTACAATAAAAATTCCTCGCATCTTCGAAAATTCTACATCAGAAATTATTGCACAAATAGTGATAATTCATCGCATCTATAGTTAAAATGGATCGCTTTCAATTATCGATATGCTATATTATGTTGCTTTTATAACACTTATTTGAATTTTAATGCTGTTTTTTACATTTAAAAGACATATCACAATGAAAATATGTTGAAACATCCCTTCAAATCTATTATTTTGGTATTTTTGAAACGTAAACAAATACAGTTCTCCCATGATCCTTTATTCTACAATAGACATACTCGCATATGATAATGAAAATGAACTAGATGGATTCGCACTTTCTGTACATTGATCTCGTACAAACAAATATATACATTTTTTCTATTAAAGAAGATGTGGTCAGAGAACCAATGGGTCAACTGTCCATCCAAGTCACAATGTTTAATAATTTTGACCTATTTCTTTGTATTTTTATTAAATTCTTATTTATTAAATATTTATCGATTTCGTCGCTCTTAAAGCATTCACACATTCTATACATCATCAGTGGGTGTTAACTGTAAAATCTAACAAATCCAAGAAGAAAATACTGCAATCATTATTTGAATAAATAACTTTGGAAATGGAAACATGTGAAAATTAAGTAATAATTTTTAGACGAAAAATCACTCAACATGGGAACATTGGCATCAATGTGCAATGACAGGCCGTATGAGAAAATAGTAAGCCTTTTTAAAGCAATACGTCATAATAATTTCAAACGCGCCAAAAACCTCATGTCGTCTGGAATAGACATCAACTGTATCAATTATTCCGGTGCTACTCCACTAATTGAAACCTGTCGCTGTCGATATCTTCCTAAAACACAGATCCAGCGTGAAGAATTTGTGCAATTTTTAATAGACATAGGATGCGACATCATGCGAATTGATATACACGGACGTACAGCACTACTGTACGCTGAAATGAATGGACATGATACTATAGTTGAACTTTTAGATAGATATGAAAACAGAAAGAAGAACACAGGTATTATGCTTATTCTATACTTGTATAACTGGTACACGTTTTTTTTCATTAGCGTCAGTAATGATATCAGGAAATTAAGATATTAGTGTAGAGAGAATAATCAGAAATGTTAAAAATGTAATCTTAAAAAATGACTACAAGGTAAATACAAATGCATATAATTGAAAAGAAATAAATTAACTGCGACATGTTAATGATTTGCACTAATTGATTTTTCAATATGTTGTTCAACAAAGATTCAAAATAACTGATGCATGCATTTGAGGATGTGTATCGACTGTTTGATTAGTTTTTATTCATGCCCACAAAGATACACCAAATTTTATAATGGAAAGTCCTAATAACGTAAATTGAACATTGATTAAACGGATCAATTTTGTTTTTTGCAAAATAAATAATAAAAAAAATAATATCGCTACATTATTTAAAATTATGAATTTTTATACTTTTCGTACGCTTGTTGCTTTTAAAACTTATATTTTCATTTTAGATTTTGTGTATGAGTTAGAAACGATTGATGAAGAAGACCTAAAAGACTGTTTTAAAGAAAATGCAAAATATGTGCATTAGTTTTGATTTTGAATGCAATTGAAAGCTTATATACGTTATTCGATATAGAGTACACGGAGTATGCTTAAACATTATGGCTGTAGGAGCTCTAAAAGATTGTTGTGAATTGGCTCTTAAAATCGTTCAATGTAAAAAGGATGATTAACCCTTTTAACCTTTATATTGTCTAAGATACAATAATTTGTGTTTTTGTTCTAATATATCTTTCGAATGCTGGCATCATGTGCACTTTCATTACACTAATAGACTTAGTATGATTATGAAATTCTTACCAAAGACGAAAGTACGCAAAATTGGTTACTTACACATTTAAAGGTTTCTTATCCATATAGATTATAAAAATTATACCTCACCTCTCATATTCCTGACTTGATGCTGGCATTCTCAAATGTAGGAAATGGTGGATTGAATCTTGTTTTATAGTGCAAAACCCCTCACTGGTACGACAGTCTCATCAAATTCCACTATATTGACAACGATGCGTGAAAAAATGTAACAAAAAGGGCAACAATAACAACACGAACCCCACCATAAACTGGGGGTGATTACAGGTGCTCCAGAAAGGTAAGCAGAACATGTTCTACATGTGGCACCTTTCGTGTTACTCATATTATTGCAGAGCCGGTAAACAGTCTATTTCGGTTGGTCACATTGGGAAAGGGATAGTAATTACTACATAAGGAACATATCCGATATCATCTGAAAAGAGAAAAACGAAAATTTGACAGAAAGGTTAAATATTAGGTTTCATTTAATTTAAGTTAAATCATAGTCAAGTTGTGCACTTTCTTTATTAAAATACAAAACAAAGACATACTTAAGAGGCTGAGAGGGAAAAGCAAAGAGTTTAATATGACTGTAATAAACTATAAATAAAGCTTATTAAGTAGTATTAGTTATCCAAATACAAAAATATATTGTTGGAACCAATGTAGATATGGATATCGCGAGATTTGCCAAAGAGACAAGCATCCAACACAGATCAGAAAACAGTCGAACTTTAACGATTTGTATTGAACGAAGTATGAAAATCACGCACCGGGAGCCTAAATACAGCTTGCTTCCTTAACGATAATGTATACTAGTTCAGTGAAATGGACGCCACATACAATTGAAATAAATAAATTGATTTAATTTGATTCAGTCTCATGCATGCACAATAATAGACAACGTGCTAGTTTTTTGTAAACGCCATTTAGTAGTAGAAGAAATAATGTAGCTGCAATATCATATGTTTGGCCATGACTAATAGACACCAACTATACAAAAATCTGCTGTCTAACAATAGTTTGTTTGTAAATCGAATTTTCGGCACGAACCGACCAAGTGAACTTTATAAGTTATGTTGTCTTCTTTAATATCAATAGTTCTATCTAAGGAAAAGAATATTTTGATATTGGTTTTGATACCATGATATATTTTATTACATTAAACCATTGTGGTGACGTCAGCCTATTCATTTACAGTGGATTCTTTTTCTAGAATCAACGCTTCCTAAATCCGTCGCTGAAATGGACTCACCAGATTATATTCTATTGTTTCCTTTGTGTGCCTAATATCATTAAGTTTGAATTGACTAATTTCCTGATTTCTGTTCCCTAATGGAATTATTTTTAAAAACTTACCTTTAATTTTTGTAATTTCTATATGCCTTCACTGGGAATCGAACCCGTCCATAAATTGTGTAACTTGTTACTGACATTAACATATCGACGAAACCTCTGGGCTACCAATCGGTTACAATTTAAAAGTATAATTTATATATATAAATGAATATATGATATACATCGGTACAACGGACACACATGGCTTCTACCTTTATATATACATAATAGGTAATCGTATAGTATGAGTTGGTAGCCACGAGTTTTCGTAGTTACGATAAATGAGTTAAAGCTAAGGACTTGTCTGTTTAGGTTCGAATCTCTGAATTTTCTTTGTTGTTCCAATAGTCTAGATGTCCAGTTTTTGTTCTTGTTTTGAATGTTATTGTGGATAATTTGTGTAAAAAAAGCGTTTTGGTCGTTTATTATCGGATAATGGTTGGCTATTCCATATGTTCGAAACAAAACAAAACTGGATTGCATAATATTGGTCCATTTTTGTTTTATAAATTAATATTATATGATTTCATCTTTTTTACTATATAATTTTACAAATTTTAATTCCCAAATTCCTATGCTAGAAAATCGTGATATTCCCAAATTCCTTTGCTAGAAAATCGTGATATGTCTTGAATTAGGTTTATTGCTAGAAATTTCGGAAACATACTTATTATATGCACTATATATAATGTTTTTTGTCGGGTTGTTGTCCCTTTGACACATTCGCCATTTCCATTAAGATCAATTCAAATAGAAATAAGTTCGAATATGTCTTATTTTGTAAAAACAGATAACATTCGGATGCCTGATGATATGAAGATCTTTCAGGGCAGACGTGTTGTGTTATAATATATTTGTATTTTTTTAACCATTTAATTGTGATATGTAATTTATTGTAATAGATCGTTTGACACGATTACATGGTTATTTCAACTCACTCACAATACCTTCTACTTAAGAATAGGCGTTAATTTTCAAAAGATATAATCACAATAGTTTAAGTGATAGAAACAATGGATAAGCGTTGATTCATGAAAAACAAACCATTCGCCCTGCGGGCTCATAGTTTCATTTTCAAGAATCAACGCTTATTCATTGTATCTATATCACATAACCCCTTACTGTTTCACATAAATGGTTGTTATCCTTAGAAAAGTCTCTGTGATATAGATACAATGGATAAGCGTTGATTCTTGAAAAAGAAACCATGAGCCCGCAGGGCGAATGGTTTGTTTTTCATGAATCAACGCTTATCCATTGTATCTATAACTTAAACTATTGTGATAATATCTATTCAAAATTAAAGCCTATTCTTAATTAGAAGGTATTGTAAAAAAAAACTAAGTGAGTTTAAATAATCATGTTATCGTGACAAACGATGCATTACAATAAATTATTATGTATTACAATTACATGGTTAAAACAATACAAATACATGTTGAACACACCACGTCTGCCCTTAAAGATGTTCATTTATCAGGCATCTGAACATTTGTGACAAAATGAGACATATTCTATCTTATTTCTCAAAAGATTGAGAATGAAAATGGGGAATATGTCAAAGCCGGGGGACAACAACTTGACAAAAAACATATATATAGCATATATTCAAAGCATGTGTCCGAAATTTCTTACAAGAAGTCTTATTCTAGGCATATCACAATTTTCTAGCATAGGAATTTGCGAATAAACAGATGAAATCATACTATATTGATTTATAAAACAAAAATGATCACCTATAATGTAAACATTTTCATTCAAATATGTGGAATAGCTAATAATGATCCGATTAAAAACGGGAGAAACTCGCTTTTATTAAACAAAATATCCACAATAACTTCAAAAACAAGAAACAAAACAGGAAAACCAGAGAAAAGAGGCAACAAAAAAAATACAAGGATTCGAACCTAAACCGCCAAGTTCTAACTCATTAAGCATAACAATGTAACCTCGCGGCTACCAACTGATACACTACGATTGCCTATTATTGTATATATATAAATGTACAATCCATGTGTGTCCGTTGTACCGATGTATATCAAATATTCATTTATATATATAAGTTAGACAATTAAATCGTAACCAATTGGTAGCCGAGAGGTTTCGTCGATATGATGATGTTAGTGACACTAAGGAGCATGCATGGACGGGTTCGATTCCCAGTGCAGGCATATAGAAATTACAAAAATTAAAAGTAAGTTTTTAAAATAATTCCATTAGTGAACAGAAATCAGTAAATTGGCCAATTCAAACTTACACACACAAAGAACACAATTGAATATAATTTGGTGAGTCCATTTCAGCGACGGATTTAGGGAGCGTTGATTCTAGAAAACGAATCCACGGTAAATGAATAGGTTGACGTCACCACAATGGTTTAAGTTCATGGTGTCAATGAGATTTCAAATTTAAAACGTCCGTCCTTTAATAAATTTAATTAATCTGTTATTGCTTTAGTTGAATACCATTCACAAACTACATAACAAATTGCTATGAACAATAAGGAACAATAAGGAATTCTTAATGTTAAAAAACACGCGTTTCTCAAATAACTTTCAGCAAGTATGATAGAAGAATTGTAAGAGATAACATACAATAATTTATCTAACAATAACTTTGAACTGTTCATTTTATTTTGACAATTATATTCATATTTACTTATTTTTCTGATAAAAAAAAGTGTATATAATATAAACTGTATGTACTATCAACGACAAAACCTTTTCTGGTTGACATACTGTCAATTTTTAAATTAAGTATCTACTACACTTTTTTGTAGTCTTTCCTAAATTGATTTAGATGATTGTTTGAATTTTTAGTCAGTTGTGTTGTATTGTCAACGTATATTTGTTCCTAATAATATTTGTTCCTGAGAGAAACAATATTATAATAATATTTGTTCTGCAGAAATTATGTCATGAAATACTTTTTCCTTCTGTATTATATTTGTTCCACTGATATTAGGAACTGATCTTATATGTTGATGAGTATAACTAATGTTCCTATTATGCTGAAGTTTAGTTTACTCTTGATTGATTATTATATAAATCAAAACAGGTTTTAAATGCTGATTATATTCTAAATCAAAACCGATTAAATGCTAATTATTTGATTATTATGTAAAATGAAAAGTGTTACTGAGTTAGATAAATTTACCTATACACAACACCTGAATGTATACTAAAACATGGAGGCTGCTGAGTATGAGAAAATATGTATGTTTTTAAATGATGTGACATATGTTGAAGGTAAGTTAAAAATGTTAACAAATACAGCTGTGAAATATAAATATCAAATTCTAATGAGAAAAGTATCATTTAAAGGTCAAATATGCATACCAGTAATTGTCGATAATTCAGACATGATTATTCAATTATTCCCCATATTCACGATACCTGTTCTTATACCGTAATATCTGTAAATACCAATTTACCATTTCGGCATAGTAATGGATAGAATATAATAATATTTTTGGGTCGGAAAAGATATTATATAATATTTTTTTCAATCGGAAATAAATATTACATATTAATACTTTTTTCAATTGGGAATAAATATTACAATACTTTTTCCGATCGGGAATAAATAATACAAAATATTTTTTCAAACAGGAATAAATATTACATAATAATTTTTCCAATCGGAATTATTACACAGATTTTTTTCATTTTTTTTCTCATTTTAATGAATGATATGTCAAAATGATAAAAGTCCAAAATGTTATACCAGTCATAAGATAAAATTTCCACCATAATATTTATTCCAAAGATAATTTATTATGTAATAAAACTTCCTATTGGAATTTATTTTATGTGATAAAAATTCTGAGGCATCGGTCCTTTTATTATGCTGATGGAATGAATATCACATAACAATAATACCAATTGGAACTTTTGTTACATAATAAATTATCTTTGGAATAAATATTATGACGGAACTTATATTCTGTGACAGTATGTCTGTGATGTATGTTAATACAGTGTTGGTTGCTGAATTTCAAATTATTGTCATATGAACTTTTTTTTTTTTTTTTTGGTTTTCACTCAATTTTGTAAAAAAATATCATACAAGTGAGAGGTTTAGCTTGAAACTTTTGCTATTATAATGCGACACTCAAAAAGAATTCTCACACTGATGCAGTTTCCTCTAACGTCTTAAAGTCTTTTTATGATTTTTACAAATCACATTCACAGGGTGATATATGAATGTACGAAAATGTACATTTTAGCCAAGCTAACTTAAACAAGACATCTATTTTTGCAATATAAATTTTACCTTTTCGGGGGAAAATCTGAAAGTTATTATGATATCTGTAATATGAAGCGATTGCAACACATGTAATCAAAGGTCATAAAATCTATACCAAACAAAATAGTGATTTTAACATGTTATCAAACAATCAAAAAGAGATAGTGAGGCCTAAATTAAAATATTGTTCGTTTGCCCTTTTCCGACCCTATGTTTTGAAACAGGGTAGGTAGGTAGGTAAAATATTTTATTTTTTTTCCCAAAAAAATAACTTGGCTCCGTATATTATTTGTCATGGGTAGGCAGGTAGGTATAATATTTTATTTTATAGATACAAACTCTGCATAATGTCATTTGTGTCCGTTTTGTTTTTGCAAATAAGTTTTCAGGGACTATTAGTTTTTAAAAAAATATCACGTAGAATGTGAAGCTAATTCATATGCACAGTACTATTTTGTTTTCAAAATATCAAAATATAGTGCTGTGCCGCATATCTTCAACGTTTATATGCCTGGAACTTTGAAGAGTTTGGACTTGCACTTATATTCTGTACTACGTACCTTGTATGTTCACTTAAGATTTTCTGTAAAAGATAACTTTGTACTGATTAGATCTATGTCCGGGCAGACATACATTACTAGTAGAAAAAGTCCCTAGAGTGTTAAAAACATCGTGTGTGTCTTTGTTTCCAATTAAAATGCTACAAGACTTAAAACTCTGAAAATTGTCACGTATTTTACATCGCATTTATAAATGATCTGTATGGACAACTTGGCGATTTTACTGCCAGATATTCTCCACTTTACAGGGTTTTGTCACTTCATATCAGATATAAATAATATAGCGGCATCGTTAACATAATCATCCTGATCTGCGGATCACAAAAGGCCATCCCTACATAGAATAAAACGTCCGTTTACAAATTAGTTTGTACACACGTTGATAATTTTGTATCAAACCAACTTATTTGTAAATGAACCCTGCTCTTATAAAGGTACAGAGTAGCGTACGTGATTTCAGTAAGCGTTCACATGCTGAACATCGATTTCAAACAAATGCTTTGAAACTTCAAATGCAAGTGTTAATGTCAAACGCTCAGGTGATACCAAACGGACTGGACCTTATACGTTATAGATAAAACCCGAGAATTCCGGATAAAATTGTTTTGAGCGGGAAATACAAATATAAGATTTTTGGTAGGAACGAAAAAATAAATTAAAATAAAATCTTGCTGGTAAATACAAATAAAAGATTTTCAGGCGCAGCGAATTTATAGGGTCGGTCGGTAAAGGGCAAACAATCAATATTTTAATTTAAGCCTGATACCAAAAGTTTTTAACTCAATTGATAACGCCATGACAAAAAAAACCGAATAGCGACCAAATAACACTAATCATTGTATAGAACACAACATTTAAAAAATATCCGCAGAGCAACACAACTCCACAAAACCTCGGAATGATTTCAGGTTCTCCGGAAGTGTAGGCAGATCATACTCAAACCGTCGTGCCTAAAATTCCGTTTTAATCTAAGTCGTATTCGCCGATATGCCATTCAGAAAAAGATGAATGTCCGTGGGTACGATATTCGGAACCTATCATGGTCATCAATGAAACAGATATTCCATAATGACTGACCTATACAATATCTCGACAGTGTTTCTCGAACTATATTTTGTCTTTTAACGAGAATTATTAAATTATTATTTTCGATAAAAGCTACGTCAATATTATGTCCTTATTAGGCACTATAATGCATTTTCTGTATTCATGCGCAGCTAGAATAAGGCTATATATAAAGGAAATGTTGCAATAGGGAAACATCTCTTTTCTCTTAAAGTTTTATTCTAAACCGATCATCATGGTCAAGTTAGAGATTTTAGTAGACTAAACAGCTACACTTATTGATTGTATGTTTTATGTCAAGTTCAATCAAGATAGATGCGTCAACATTGCAACAACGTTTGGAATTATTTAGTGAGAGGATAATTCAAGTCTTTTTATTCTCCATAAGAAGTTTTTGTATGTGTAAAATTTGTGTTTATAATATTCTCAAATAACAAGACAATTATAATGACAAATTACATATAGCCTTTATCGTTTTATGAAACATTAATGTGGTGAAGTGAGATGAGGCCCTTATTTAAAAAAAATACATCATTGTTCTATACTAACATAACCTGCTTGGTCTAGTGTACTACTGCTCAGAATTTATGTATTGTTTTTCAACCATTTGTTATTGTTTAGCAAAAGTTACTCTAGTTTTAAACCATGTTAAACAAGTTTTAAGATACCAACAACAAAAAACAACGAATTGTGATATTTAAGTACAAAATGAATTATCTGAAACGAACGTCTTCATGTTCTCAGTTTTTGACTATCAGCTCAATATGTATCAATTAACTCTGACTATAAATGAACAATTTGATGTATACTAAAATGTTTAAGTATTTCAGCAAAGAATCGATCAAATTAAAATAAATAAATAAAAAAAGTTAGGTAATTATTAGACATTGTCTTAAAAGGAAACTTAAGAGGAAACTTAAATGGACAAAGTAACATAAAAAGGAAAATTCAATATTGTAGAGTTTAAAAAGCCTAAATTGGTGATGTTAAATTTTAAATATTTTAGATTTTATAAAAGTTCTATGATTCCTTTAATCCACTTGGATATTAAACTGAAGAACAACTTGTATATTATGAATATACTGATATAAATTATGCATCTTCTGTACAGTAAAATAACAATTAATATTAACGTTAGTGGTGTACAGAGTGACGATAAATCCAAGACCTTTAAATAGTAATCTATATTTTTATTAATTATTTAATTTTTTCTGTCAACTGTGTCCTTTTACTTTTTACTATTAAATCTATTTCACTCCTTTTGAATCTGTGCTTTTTTAGATATCTCATCTAACAATATTTTATGCTTAATGCACATAAAATAGTAGCTGTAAATAGTTTTATACATTACTACATGATTTTAGGACAATATTTCTGTAAGGATTGTATATATACTAATCTAGTCCGTTCCATGTTTTTAAACAATATTAAAAAGATATAAGGGCTTTTTTTTAACCGTGTGACACGGTGATCCGTTGCGGAGGAATTTACTTAGAGAAGAAGAAGATATACTTCCAACTATAAGTCTTCTTTGATTTAGTGTGACTTTTTAACATAATTTCCCCCGAATACTTATCAACATCTAAATCTAAGTATATATGTATTAGTAAAGTATAAGAGGAACTATTATTCCGTTTTAGTTATTGTATAAAAAAAAAGGGTAAACTGGAAAAATAAACTCATCAAATGGCGTCAATATATCTCCTAAAACTATGACAACTGTCACATTACTAAACAATACCTTCTGAGAACAAAGTAAAATCACAAAAATACTGAACTTAGAGGAAAATCAATTCGGAAAGTCCATAATCACATGGCAAAATAAAATAACAAAACGCATCAAAAACGAATGGACAAGAACTGTCATATTCCTGACTTGGTACAGGCATTTTCAAATGTAGAAAATGGTGGATTAAACCTGGTTTTATAGCGCTAACCCTCTCACTTTGATGACAGTCTCATCAAATTTCGTTATATTTACATTGCTTCGTTAACTTAACAGACACAATAAATAAAATAGTCAAAATATGGGTACATCAGTCATCATCGTATAACAATTTTAAATGGGAACAATTTAACAGAACACAAAAACATCTATCTACATACACATTCCTTGATTTGCGTGTCTGACGTCAGAAAATTGTATACGTCACATATATTTGTCGTTCAATGTGCTTAAACACAATTTTAAAATTTACCTAGGCAATGTTAGCATACAGGGTTACAAAATCAAAAGTATGTAAGAATAAATTTCAGAAATAGACCGAGATTTAAAATAGTCCAAACGTTATATATAGAATTTATAAGAATCCACAAATAGTTAATTCCACTACGCGATTGAATGATTTTGACGTTTGTGGTTCAACGTATATTGTAATTCATAATAGAAATATATCATAATAACATAAAATAGAATATCATACTTACGGAATCTTTTAAAGTACAGAGTCACGTTATAACAACCAAAGAAATACATATAAAGTCGCATATACAAAACACACCACCAAAAAGTGAAAGCCAATACAAACACATTGACGAGATGTATAAGTACCGAGCCACGTCTGCAACTGAGAGCCACTGAGAAGTTAAAACACATTTACGGAGAACACATATGAAGAAAAAAACAAGGAAAACGGTCGGATAGGATTTCTATCCTGTTATAAAAATTAGGTGACAGTGAATACATTTACGAACTTGCTTGCATTTTATTGAATTATATAAAGTTTTATATCAGTGGAAAACATAACCCAAATATCTTACCCTACTGTAATTGTTTTACCAACAGAGTTCAAGGTATAATTGTCTTCCTCCAGAAAATTCATCAATTACTATTTTGAAAATTACCAAAATGCTTGACTATAAAATAGCGGCTCCAAGAGCTATCTTGATAATTTGACGAAAAATTGTTATAAATTGGCTAAAAAGGGCAATAACGTCTTAAAGGTCAATTGACAATTAATTTTGGTCATGTTATTTTATACGTAGATCTTACATTGTTAAACATTATTGCTGCTTACAGTTTATCCCTACCTATAATGTAATGAAGATAATAACCATAAAACAACAAAATTTCCTTAAAATTACCAATTCAGGGGCAGTAATCCAATAATTTGTCTGAAATAACAGGGCAGATAAATCTCAAACTGATTAAGAATTTTACCAATTGTCAGATTTGCTCTTAATGCTTTAGTTTCAGAGATATAAGTCAAAAACTGCAGTTTATCCACATGTTCTATTTTTTGACATGGAAACCATGTTTGTTGGACTGTAGCGTCATCGGACACCTACTGACGCCACGTGATAAGAAAATCTCACTTAGACCTTTGGGTGAGGTAAAAAGAATATGTGGTATGATTGCTAGTGGTATAACAATTTAGAAGTATTTTCCTCACTGCTCAAATATTACTGCATACACATAAATATATTGTTCACGATTGTGATTATTTTACCTTTCCTGTTTATCTAATATATCACCTATAGTCTCTGCATTAAATCTTGATCATATAGCTGCTCCAATATAGTGACGCAAGACACAAAATGAACAGTAAAAACTAATTTGTCGTAAAAAACAAACTGACAAAAAGACAAACAAGCTCACAAAATATATCACTGAATTTTTTAATTTGAATCCCTTACGACACCACGAGTTTGTTTTCAGATATGGAAAACATGTTTCACAGATGAAGACATATATATCCAACTTGTGATAACTACAATCCCATTCTCTCTTCCCCGAATATGACTTAACGAATTGGACTTATAACTTTGTGATATTAACAATATTTACACACGTAGAACAGGATCTGAATACTCTTCTAGAGTACGGCGTTTTCAGGGTATTTTAACAAATGATTTGGTATGTCCCTTTGGTATCTTTCGTCTGTCAATTGGAAGCTTGTTTAGACTTCAACAGTTTAACCCAGTATATATTCTGGCAGTGCTCGCGTTAAACAGTTTTTGACAGTTTTACATTAAAACTGATCGAAATTATATACTAAATCAGATTCTGAAATTTCTACTCCAGAACAGTTCTATATAATAACTCTGCTAAAGTGCTTAGGTAAAACTGTTCTGGAAATGTAAATAACATTTCTATGACAATTTTTTCTGACGCTTCTTCGAGAAAGGTTGGAACTGATCCCTAAACTATATTGACTAAGGACTGATATAATATTCTACACTCATTTTATCATAACACAATATTAATAAAAAGCAGTAACCTACCTTTCAATATGATAGTTTTATATAAAACTAAATTTATTCTTTTTTATTATTTCTAGATGTTATTTTTTTATGAGTTGCCTCCCTTAATGATATGTTGTGTTATTATATTGTTTTTATAAATTAACTCAATGTGAATTTGTATAGAGTCATATCAGGCGACGCGTAGCTTGAACTTCTGCTGTGTTTGTCAATGTCGGTAAGCTTCTGTTTCCCCAGTTAAAGATACTTCAAATTTTCGATCAAATAGATATAACTTCACAAGAATCATTAACATAATTAATAAAGAAAGAGGAAAGGTAAACATATCAAAAGATATCTAGTCATTGGTACTATATTGGTGATAGCGTATGTATCCTATTTTGAAGGAAATTTATATCTAACGGCAACTAGTACTGTGGTTTTATGTATATTATGAGGAAACATGTCATTTTCTTGGATATTTGATGTCGTGGTTTAGCCAAAGTCTGCCATACTTTTCAAAAGAATTGTTTATTTCTTTGAAAATTTTAATTCATGTTTCCCCTGTGACCCCAATATCCACGATTATTGGTGTCTTACGATTAATTATAATGAATTCACAATAATAACATTGATATTCCCGCGCAAATTCAATTAGAAACGCTAGAATTATGGTGTTACTTAAAATAAATAAATAAAACTAATTTGCATTGCTTGATGACTTTCAAAAGCATTTGGTTTAAAAAAGGGGCGAAAGATGCCAGACATTCCATAGTTATCAGACGGTACCAGGATTATTATTATATATACGCCAGACGCGCGTTTCGTCTACATAAGACTTATCAGTGACACTCAGATAAAAATAGTTGTAAAGCCAAACAAGTACAAAGTTGAAGAGGAATGAGGACACATAATTCAGAAAAGTTGTGCTAAATACGGCTGAGGGATGCCTCCGGGTGTGGGAGTTTCTCGCTACATTGAAGACCTGTTGGGAACCTTCTTCTGTTGTTTTTCTATGGTCGGGTTGTTGTCTCTTTGACACATTTCCCATTTCCATTCTCAATTTTATTAGTTAATCTATTCCTGGGAAAAGGCAATTCATAGTTTTTCGAAAAATTAAAAGTTTTGTAACAGGAAATTTATAAAAATGACCATATAATTGATATTCATGTCAACACAAAATATGTTCTGCACATTCACTTCAAAAGAGGGGCCAAAGATATCAAAGGGACTTTCAAACTCATATATCAAAAATAGACAACGACGCTCTGGCTAAATAAGAAAAAGACAAACAGACACAAATATTACACAAGACACAACATAGATGTCCAGGTGGTATGGTCGTCCCTTCGAATGTTTACGGACGCCATCACTGGTGGATTGTCCATTATTCGATACCTGTGACAAAAGTGTGCTCTTATTGTCGTAACCACTACCCCGTACTATTTTCTAGTGTTGGAGTACGTTGTAATTGTTTCTCGTGTATTCATAGGCCGTTTTGTACATAACTTATACCGGCGGTTTTGTTACTAGTAATTGAACTGTTTTATTTTATTAGTTATGTTG
>CM034359.1:89250463-89299436 GCA_019925275.1 Mytilus edulis | reverse complement strand
GAAGGAAACCAAATTATGTATACTAGTATACAGATATAAAAATTAAGAGATGTGGTTTGATTGCCAATGATGTAACTATCTACCAGAGATTAAATGAAGTGGTAGTAAGTAACTATAGGCCACCATACGACCTTAAACAGTGAGAAAAACCAATATCGTATATTCAGCTTTAATATGACCCGATATGTGAAACAATTCAATGAGAAAACTATAAGCCTAATTGGATCAGGACATGTTCTGATATCACAAGCAACTCTTGGTGGGGTTCTTTATGCTCAGTCTTTAGGTTTTTTTATGTTGTGTTGAGTGTATCATTGGTTGAGGATTTTGTTGCCATGGCGATGTCAGTTTATGTTTTACCTATGAGTCTGAATGTTCCTCTGGTATCTTTCGCCTGTCTTTTACGAGAAACCATTTGCAGACAAACATGAATCAATGCCAGGTAAATAAACTCATTATAGATACCAGGATTAAACTTTTTATTTACGACAGACGCGCGTTTCGTCTACAAAGAAACATCAGTAATGCTCGAATCCAAAAAATTTAAAAAGGCCAAATAAAGTACGAAGTTAAAGAGCATTGAGGACCAAAACTCCTAAAAATTTTGCCAAATACAGCTAATGTTATCTTTTCATGAGGCCTTAGTATTTCAAAAATTCTAAAGTTTTGTATACAGTTAATTTATAAATATTACCATATCATGATAACTCAAGTCAGCAAAGAAGTGCTGACTACTTGGCTGATGATACCCTCGGGTAATCAAAACTCTACCAGCAGTGGCTTCGAACCAGTAGTTGTAAATAAACTCATCATAGTAAATTTTAGTATTGTTCATTAATTTGGTTTCTAATTTCTATTACTAAAATAACAACATCTATGTTTTTTTTCCATTTTTTTTAGTAGTTGTGCACAATTCCGAAAAACCCGATTAGAAGCCTACATTTTCCATCTAATTGGTTGCCGACTACTACATTGTAGTTTATTTTCAATCGTTTTTCTTTCTATATAGTGTTATCTTATGTCTTTTAACTGTCTATCTCTACATACTCTACGTGGCATCATAAGATCCTTGTAAGCAAAACATTACAGTTAAATGTCACATCTTTGAGTTTTGATCCTGTGAATTATTCTATCGACAAATTTGTTTAAAAATGCATTCTTCAGTGAAAAATGTATATTCATGTGCATTAAATACATCTATAGACCTTTCTTTCACAAAATTAAAAATGTTGCCGATTTAAGGTCAATTACAGTAAATGGGTCATGTCACAAATTTAGCAAAAACCTACCAACTCAGTAGTCATCACTTTTTGTGCTGACATGAATTATCATTGGTATGGTTATATTTATAAATTAACTGTTTACAAAATTTAGAATTTTTGAAAAACTAAGGCTTTTCTACCTCAGGCATAGATTACCTTAGCTGTATTTGGCATTACGTTTAGGAATTTTGGTCTTTAATGCTCTTCAACTTCGTACTTTATTTAGCCTTTTTAACTTTTTTGGATTCGAGCGTCACTGATGAGTCTTTTGTAGACGAAACGCGCGTCTGGCGTATATACAAAATTTAGTCCTGGTATCTATGATGAGTTTATCTACAAGGTGTTAATCACAAACTTTTAACACAACGTATAATATTTAAAGCATTGGAAACCAGAAAGCATCGAAAAAAATTATGGCCATAAACCCAAAAGTGCACGGAAAAGGACGCTCAACAATACTTGAAAATTCGAGAGATAACCGTAAACTTAAACAAACGTTTATCCCCTTTGTATACTGTGTATTGAAACTAGCAAGTCGTTTCGTCATTTCCATAGAAATCATTTTTTTTTTTATTTATCATAAGAATCTATACCAATAATTTCTTATACCTATACCAAACCTATTGCAACTAAAATTTTCAATTACAAACGCGTTTTGCAGAATCTCGATATTGACGACTTCAAGTCTAAACCTCCTGATTGCACTCGTGCTAGTTCCCAATTCGCGCACATATAATCCTGCTGGCCACGTTATTACCGGTGACCTTAACATTGTTAATAACACTTCTCTACGAAATGTGTTATCGAAAGGTCCGAAATATCGTGAGCCTAAATCCATCAATTGGAAATACAACTTTAAAATTTTGATGGATTCAGTCGAGGATTATGCCAGGCAATGGGCTAAACGTGAAAAGGAAGACGTGGACACTCTATTCGAATGGATTAAGGCAGTAAGGTCGTTAATACAAATCAGAATTAAGAAACTGAATGGGTCCATCAATGCCCATGCTACGTCAATCTTTAAAGACCCAAATGTTGCTAAACACTTATCCGATCTCCATGATAAATATGTTGTTGTCCCCGCAGACAAATCCCCAAAATAACATCGTTTTTTGTCTGTAAATGTCACTACATTAATTGCTTGATAAACGAATTAGGTATAGACAATTCACTTGGAAACTCAACATATACCCTCACGACACTTACCAAAGAGGAAACCTGGATAATCATAGGTCTGTTCTTTGTTCCTTTGGTATTTCAACCAAAGATGAAGAACTGGAACTTCCATCACTGTATTGGATACCTAAACTACATAAGTGTCCTTACAAACAACGGTATATTGCTGGGTCTTCCAAGTGCTCCACGAAACCTCTTTCTAAATTATTAACATCTATTTTATCAGCAATCAAAGACGGGCTTCAAAGTTATTGTGAAACTGCCTATTCTAGAGGTGGCGTGAATCAGATGTGGATACTTAAAAATTCCAAAGATCTATTAGAGTACATACAACCTAACTCTCTTTCATCTTGTAACAGTATTAAAACATTTGACTTTTCTACTCTTTACACAAGTATTCCACATTCCAAACTAAAAGACAAATTGAAAGAGTTGGTATTACTTTGCTTCATAAAAAAGAATGGCCAACGTAGATACAAGTATCTTGTCTTAGGGAGGGATAAATCATACTTTGTAAAGAATCACTCTGATTCAAAACAAAAATTCTCTGAAGCCGATATTAT
Organism: Mytilus edulis; assembly: GCA_019925275.1. Taxonomy (NCBI): domain Eukaryota; kingdom Metazoa; phylum Mollusca; class Bivalvia; order Mytilida; family Mytilidae; genus Mytilus; species Mytilus edulis. Next base: position 89,296,435 of record CM034359.1, on the reverse strand, counting down.
CAAGATGCTTGATTTCTTGATTGACAACATATTTGTAACGTTCGGAGGACGTGTTTTTCAACAGACTGTCGGCATCCCAATGGGAACACATTGTGCCCCTCTACTTGTTTCTTTATCATTATGAGGCTGACTTCATGCAGGAACTTCTGAGGAAGAAAGATCAGAAGTTAGCAATATCCTTTAACTCTACTTTCCGCTATATAGATGACGTTCTTTCACTAAACAATTCAGAATTTGGTGACTATGTGGAACGCATCTATCCCATCGAATTGGAGATAAAGGATACTACAGATACAGTTAAGTCGGCTTCATATCTTGACTTACATCTAGAAATTGACAATGAGGGTCGGTTGAAAACAAAACTTTACGACAAAAGAGATAATTTCAGCTTTCCAATTGTGAACTTTCCATTTCTAAGTAGCAACATTCCAGCAGCACCTGCATACGGGGTATATATCTCCCAATTGATACGATATTCCCGTGCTTTCATTTCCTATCATGATTTTCTTGATAGAGGGTTACTGCTCACAAGGAAGCTATTAAACCAAGAGTTCCAAATGGTGAAGTTGAAATCATCCCTTCGTAAATTGGTTGACCGTTATGGAATAACCGTTTCACAAATGATATCGGATATTTTCCTTACGTCGTAACTACAATTCCCTTCCCTTTCATGAATGTGACCTACCGAATTAGACTATTTACCGGATTCGTAATCACATAAGCAACACGACGGGTGCCACATGTGGAGCAGGATCTGCTTACCCTTCCGGACCACCTGAGATCACCCTTAGTTTTTGGTGGGGTTCGTGTTGTTTATTCTTTAGTTTTCTATGTTGTGTCATGTGTACTATTATTTTTCTGTTTGTCTTTTTCATTTTTAGCCATGGCGTTGTCAGTTTGTTTTAGATTTATGAGTTTGACTGTCCCTTTGGTATCTTTCGTCCCTCTTTTATAATATTGGACAATCATATATTAACTAAGAATATAAGAAGATATAAATTTAATAATGAAGTCTAGAAAACATAAAATATTACATTGAAACACAAATTTTGAAATGTTTAGAATTCTATTTACAGGCTTTAGATTGATAGTTCATGTAGTAAGTATAGAAAAAAAAATTGTTGCTTTTTCATTTGGCTTACATTTTATTTTAAGTTTTGCTTCTTTATTTTTGCTCTATTTTGTTTGACTAGCTTGATTTTATTTATTTTATTTTCTTTCCTTAACTTTTCTTGTTATTTTGAATAAATGCATGCACTTACATATATGTATTATATGTTATAATGTGATTTTTTTGGTTGCTTTTTTCGTTCCGCATTTTGTGTTCATGTGTTTATATATCCCAAGAGAAAATGCATGCTATTTAGTCTATTTCAATATGTGTGAATTTATCATGTTTATAAGATCACCTTAAGAAGTGTATATATAAACAATTGGAGGATGTGCGGGGTGCTTTTTTTATAGCTTTAAAACTGTACTTTTTTTTTTAAATAAACATTAAGATTGAAATAAAACATGTACATTTTATACCTTCAATACTCAAAAGGGGATATAAATTTATACCTTACTAGAACACACCCGTGATATCGCGGGTCCGTGACTGAATTAAAGTATAGAACTATGCGTATTATCTGATAAAGTCATGCCGATTATAAGATGCACAGTTTTTTCTGCTTTAAAAAGCTTTCTGTTTGAACCCGTCGACCTTGAACTTATCAATTATTGGTAATATTAATTATTTGGAAAACAAAAGTGCTGAATGGAGTATTTTTTAATCAACAGCATTGTCCTATATTAGTTATTTGATCTTTGATTCGCTGTTTTACGTCATGCCGGCTAACAAATTGAAATCTGTACCTATACGCCTTAATTTAAGTCCAAAAGATTAAAAATACTGCAATAGGGAACAATGTGACAATGGTTGAATTTAGTAGTGTCAACCCTGTGGTTATGACCCGTGTATATAGCAAAATCCTAAATACACCGGATGGTGGTGCGCTTGTTAGATGCGGAACGTACAGATAAGGTAATAGGTAACATGCGAATATACTATTGGTATCGGTATCGGATTCGACCCGGAACTTGTTAATTATTGGCAATATTAATTATGTGGACTGCAAAAGGGTCTGGAGTGGTGTAATTTTTAATCAACACCAATGTCCTATATTAGCTATATATAAAGTTGAATTCTTTGATTTGTCGTTTTTACCTGATGACGGCTGACAAATTGGACCTCGTCATTTTAGTATTATAGAAGGTGAGCTTTAAAAAATGAATATTTAGTTTTTGATCTCAATTATGGTAATTTAACAAATTGTGTATGCTTATTTAAATCCAACGATGCAAAGTGACACCTCACACGTTGTAGTGATGTGATATAAACATAAGACAAACCTGACCAGATCAGATAAAAAGCACAAAACAATGTAGTCCAAATAATTATGACGTCTTAAAAGGCTATTATAATTTTTTTCTTTGACGCCTTACTTGTCAAAGAAAAAAAATTATAATAGCCTTTTAAGACGTCATAATTATTTGGACTAAAAACAATGGACATTTTGTGGTTTTAGGTGCTACTTGTGTGATCTCTTCTCTTTTGTCTAAACAATTATTTTATGTTTAAACCTAATTTATTAATTATAAGTTTGTAAGAAATGGCGTTTAAATATTGAGATGTAGCACATATTATTATGCAGATCAGTACAAAACTTAGTCTGGCCTAATTTTGATCTACAAACAAATTGAGTTATCTCCCCTAGAACACATGAAAATCTACATTACGATCTGAAATATCTTAGTTTTATATTATATGTTTTAAATGTGTTTCTTTCTTTTTCTTTCTGTCTTTTTGTTTGTTTATTTTATTTTTATTATAATTATTACAAAACATGGATTTCTGGAATTTGGCATACATGTATACGAATATTTTTTTCAGGTGGTGAAATATTATGAAATCAGTCCTAATGTTGCATGAACTATTTTTTCCTTTGTTTTTAAAAATATCATACTTCACAGTTGAAGAAAAAATATCATAATGGAAGGAAAAAACATTAAAATAATGTCCTATAATTGCCAAGGACTTCACATGAAGGAAAAACGGGGAGACAATTTTGATTATCTTAATTCAAAAGATTTAAATATATATTGTCTCCAGGATACACACTTTATAGAACAAGATGAAGTTTTGATAAAAAATCAATGGAAAGGCCATTGTGTATTCAATTCATTTGCTTCAAACAAACGAGGAGTTGCTATACTGTTTAAAAATATTTTTGACTAGTATAAAATACACAAAGTTAAAAAAGATGGAGATGGCAATCTGGTGGAATTGGATCTTAATATTGAAGACAAGAGATTTACTCTGATAAATGTTTATGGGCCAAATATTGATACTCCCTGCTTCTATGACAAATTAACAGAAATTATAGATTTCTTTGGAAATCAGCTCTGTATTATTTGTGGGGACTTAAATCTTGTTCAAAATTTCAACCTTGATACCCATAACTATATAAATATAAATAATCCAAGATCTAGAGAGAAAATTTTAGTAAATAAAGAATATAAGAATCTTGTCGACCCATTCTGAAAGCCTTATAGATGACACTTGTGAAATAAGCATTGGTAACAGCTACAGGTCAGATCATTCACCAGTGATTTGGCTTTAAAAATAAATGAATTTATAAAAGGCAGAGGCCTCTGGAAGTTTAATAACTCTCTCCTTCAAGATCCTGAATATGTAAAACTAATAAAACAACAAATTACTAACACAGTTGAGCAATATAAAATGCCAGTGCATAGAGGGGATGCTTTATATAGTATTGATAATTTAGATATTGATTTTTCAATTTATGATCAATTATTGTTTTCCTTGAGATAAGGGGGAAGACTATTTTCTTATTCAACATTTATAAAAAGAGAAAGGACAAAACAGATAATCCAACTGACTGAGGAGATACAAAATTTAGAAAATGAGGTAAGTATAGAGGACACTCTTGATGAAATAGAAGCCAAAAAATGTCAACTTAGAATTTTGAGACAGACCAAGGTTAAAGTTCAATATGTTAGGTCAAGAACCCAATGGATTGAAGAAGGAGAGAGGCCAACACATTTCTTTTGTAATTTAGAAACACAAAACTTTGTCAATAAAACTATTTAAAAACTAGTTACTGATGAAAATACTGTAGTAGAAAATCGAAAAAAAATCTTAAAACAATCAAAAATATTTTATGAAAAACTTTACAAAAGACAAGAATGCCTTAAAAAAGTAAACCTGTCAAAAGAATTACCATCTTTGACATCTAAATTAAATGATATCGAAAAAGGATCATTAAAAGGTAACATTTCTTTTGCTGAATCAACACAAGCTTTGAAAAGGATAATAAAAGTCTTGGGTCAGATGGTTTTACTGCAGAATTTTTCAAAGTATTTTGGATAGACATTGGAAAGTTTGTTTTGAGGTCAATAAATTATTCATATCAGATAGGGGATATGTCTGTCACATAGAGGCAGGGAGTTATCACATGTATTCCTAAAGAAGGCAAGTCAAAACATTTCTTAAAAAATTGGCGTCCAATTACACTGTTGAATTCAACATACAAACTAGCTTCTAGTTGTATTGCTGAGAGGATAAAATCAGTTCTGAACAGAATTATTGATTCTGATCAAACAGGCTTTATCCAGGGTAGATTTATTGGGGAGAACTGTAGACTTATTGAAGCTTAAGGCTTCTTCTGAACATTTGAAGGTTCCTACTATGTATTGGCTACCTAAACTACACAAAAAACTATTTAAATATCGTTTCATCTCGGCCTCTAGTAAGTGTTCTACAACTAATCTTTCAGTGCTCTTAACTAGTTCATTAACTACTATCAAAGAGCCTCGTTGTGAATGAAAGAGCATGGTCGCAAGAAAAGTTTGAGAGGAAGATTCGAAAGAAAATTTTAGATTTTATTCGTCGTCACCACACCACAAGTCATTCTTTTAGTGCAAAAACATTTACACATTATATATACACAAAACTCATCCAACAATTTCCCGAAAACGTGTTAAACTATGGTGTTTTTCACATAACATTTTTCACATTGACCGTCAACCATTCCGCCATCTTTGCTTGCCGAAAAAAACCCCTCAACAAATATTCTTTCAACTCCAATATACAATCATATTTGTGAATCAACAACAACTGTACATCAACTATCATCTACCTATCTAGATATATTATAGTATTGTAAATAAACTATTCTTGCCATCCGACGAATAACGGAGATTCATTCATCACCGTTCATCATTTTTACCTTTTAACATTTGCATATTAACTTTAAGCTTTCGTATATATTTTATGTTTAGCCGTGTGCTTAAACCGTAATTAATTTTAAGTGACATGATAATATATAACATTTTATCAACATATAACTTTTAACATCCAGCAGAAATCAATGTCCGAGAGAAAATTAGAAAAATATCTGAAAAGGAAATTACCTGAGATAACCTCTGAAAAATCAAGTACTCCAATCCTTATTTCTGATAGCAAAGGAAATTATTTAAAAACTCATATTGAAACTGAAATTGACCACAAAATCAGATGGTACTGTGAACGGGGTAGATCCACTATCGCAGGATATTCTTGGCTTGAATCTAATATTCAACGTCTTACTGATCGTCTGGATAGCGTACATGGATATGTCTGGCTAGGCACCTGCGACCTTACACCATACAAGCGTCCTTTCATCTCATTAGCTTTACCAACTGATAATATACTGCAAACTATTTTTGACACTTGTGATAAATTCATCACACTCCTCGCCAAATACCCGAACTCACATATAACTTTTCTGGAAATTCCAATATATTCAATTGTAGAATGGAATAAATATCAAAAGCATCAGCAACCATCTTCTTTTACTCCTCAAGACGAGCTACTGATATCTAAACTAGAAAAGCTACATTGCTACATTAAAGAACTAAACACTCAACTTGCTACAAATCCTTCGCCTATGTTATCAGTAGATATTTCTCATAATCAGTCTAGAAATTCAAAATCCAAGAAGCATCTTACAAGGCATAACTACAACTTTACTCTGTATAAAGACGTCATCCATCCCAGCACTAAATAAATCTGGCAAAAGTTTGGCTTAGAAAAATTTCGAATCTGATTATCAAAGACTGTTGACAACCTTAAAATATAAATTGATAGTGGGATCATACAAGACAGGTTAATTTACTCCGTCATCAAACACATCATTTATAAAGTAACAATTATATACTTCATTGGCTTATTTCTGCATCTTTAAATATGGATATGATTTCAACATTATCAAAATCAAAGTCTACAGGCTCGCTAAAAGGATCACATCACTTAAACAACTCCAACGATTCAATTTTAGACAATATATCTACTAGAAGTAAAAAATATTCCCTCAATCGCTCAAAAGCCTTGGACAAAAAACAGGATACATGTCAAAAACAACATATTCAATATGAAATGAAACCTGGCAAAAACTTTGTAATTGAATTCTCTACAGCAGCTTTTGAAGCAACAAAACACTTTTTATTATCTCATTTCACTTCTAAAAACTTCAACAGCAATTTGGCAGTGAAAGAACAGAAAAATCTTGATTCAACCCACATTACTGTAGATCACTCTTATAGAATTTACAACCGTAAAAATAACGGACAAATTGGCTCACAACTGAAATATGTAGTTAATGTATACAATACAACTAGTCTAAAGATAAAAATTTGGGAAATTCTGCTTCATCCATTCTGAAAGGGAAGTCAAGGCAACCAACAGTGGGAACATCAACGACGTGTAGCCTTGTACTGTCTCCTTCATCATCTCCACAAGTCTTGAACATCTCTTCCGGCTCTCCAAAATCTACTCTGTTAGACTCATCTATAGCTAAACCTTCAACCAAAATTTGCCCTATGTGTTCAGAGTTTGTTGTTGAGGAGGGTATAGCGTGTGACAAATGTAATTTAATGGGACTCTTCCTCAGACTAGAACAAACAAACATGATAAACTTTTGAAGGAGTTTGTCCAGGAAGTTTCTCTTTTTTGACCCGATATAGGCAACCAACCTACCTTCTTTCATCATGCTCACCATGGATCCTCACAGATTGATTATATTCTTTCCAACAGGAATAATTTATCTAAAACGTACTCTTTTCTAGACAAATCCTATGCCAACTCTTCGGCACATTGTGCAGTCCTTCTACAAACAAATATCAGCATTCCTCTTCTTGTCCGCAATACAAGTCAAAAGAAAATCACTAAAACGAAAGTCTTCTGGGAGCGAAGGGATGAAGAGAAATACAGGTAAACAATCCTAAATGAGTTGCTTCAAAAGGATCTTCCAACACTGGAAATTGATTAGCAAATAGATATTATCTCAAATTCTCTTCTTAACGCTCAACAACAGTCTATTCCGTCCAAAATTACACAGCTGAAAGGCCCTTTAGTAAATGGAAAGCTACCCCTGAAGTTACAGTCTTACTCAGGATGTGTAAAGTTCTTTAAAACAAATTAAATGGGCAGATTTAGGCAAACCAATTGGACATCCATTATCTCTTGAATTAAAAACCCATAAAAAAGCTACGACAACGCCAGCGAATGGAACAAGCCATTGACAGAAATACCATCCATAGTCAAATTATGAACACTTCTAGCTCACAAATGTTCCACAGACTCATCAGAAGAAATTTGGGTGACGATTCCCAATCTGCAATAAATTGTATAAAAACTGATGAAAATGAATATCTTTTTCTGGCTAAAGACCAAAGGAAAGCTTTTGCAAGCTATTATGAAGACTTGAGTGCCCCAAAACCTGAACAATACGATGATTTATATTTAAATTTATGCAAAATTCGCCAAAAAGAAATGATGAAAACATTCGAAGCCCAGGAAATACATGTACCATCTAACTATTTTACATCAGCTGATATAATCAAAGCTATTGAAGAATTAAATATGAATAAAAGTGCTGACAAATTTGGATTATGTGCTGAACATCTCAAATTCTCCAAAAATGAAATAGCTCCTTTTCTAACAAAACTTTTCAACAATATAATAGAAACTCTAAAGACTCCAGGCACATTCAAAACTGGCATTCTCTTCCCTGTATTGAAAAAGGACAATGATCCTTCTGATGTCAACAGATACCGGGGTATCACAGTAACCCCAGTCCTTGGAAAAGTTTTCGAATACTGCATTTTACCTAAACTCAATCTGCAAAACATTACGGACTTACAATTTGGCTTCACTAAAGGCCTAAATCCTCTTATCTCTCGCTTCATTATATCGGAATCAAAATATGATCAAACAAGGAAAAACAGTGAATTTTATAAGGGTTTCTTGGATGTCAAATCAGCCTTTGACGTGGTACAGCATGACATTATATTAGATAAATTACTAGACTCAAATATTCCTCCTTTCCTATGGCTGGTAATTAAAGATATATATTCTAATCTGACAACAAAAGTGCAATGGCAAGGCGATCTTAGTGTAAAATTTTCGGTCCACCAAGGTGTACGACAAGGTGGGATTTTGTCTACTTATCTTTACAAAATATTTGTACAAGATCTATTCTTAGAACTAGAAAGAAACTCTTTAGGTTTAAATACTGGAAATATTTTTGTCGGTTCTCCTACTTGCGCTGATGGCATGGCTTTTATTGAAACAAATAGAGACAATCTCCAAATTATGCTCAACGTTTCGGAAAGATATTTTAATCAACATCACTACAACATTCATCCTACAAACACAAAAATTGTCACATGTGGAAAGGTTACAAATGCTGATTGGACTCTATACGATACTCCGGTTACAGTATCAAAAGAAGAAACTCATTTGGGTATAACTAGAAGCTGGAAAAAGGAAGGAGAAATACATTTGGCAAATAGAATAAAGCTTGAAAGACGAACTTTGTACGCATTGATGGGCTCTGGGGTGCATGGAACAAATGGCTTGGATCCAGTAACATCTTATAAAATCAACAACACATATGTTCTACCAAGACTACTATATGGTTTGATGCCATTCCTCTAAATAACACCAATATACGCAGCTGGAATCTTTTCATAGAAAGAATTTAAGACATTTTCAACCTCTTCCTCAACGCACGGCTATAGCTGCAATATATCTCCTGATTGGTGGACTGCCAATAGAAGCTGAACTTCACAAAAAGCAATTGTCTTTTCTCCATAATTTACTTTCTTCAAATGTTCAAAGAGTTAACGATATCATCATCAGACAAATGTCGGTTAACTATAATGATAATCCGAACAGCTTTTTTTCAACAATTCGAGAAATCCTATTAGGTATGGACTGCCTCCGATTCATCTTCTTCAAGAATCTCTCCCTTCAAAATTGAAATGGAAATCTCTTGTAACGAAGCATCTGAACACATACTGGCAAAATACATTACGGGATGATGCCGAATCTAAATCAACTCTAAAATATATGGAAACTAAACATCTTCTTATTGGCAAAAATCCCTCAGTGTGGACTATATTTGACAAGACAAAAGCCGAAGTTCGGAAAGCTATTACAATGTATTAAAGCTAGAATAGTTTCAGGAACATTTATACTGAATTCTTAGATCGAGCGAAATTTAATCAATCACCTTCACCAGTCTGCCAACTATGTAATCTTTCTCAGGAAAATATCTCTTATTTTCTCCTGGAGTGTCCACTATTATCAAATACTAGAATTACATACTTTGAACTAATCAAGGCATATGTTACTATACATACAACAGCTGAAGTCTGGCATAGTGTCTTTCAATCCAAATCAAGCATGATCAGGCTAATTATAGACTGCAGGCATTTTTCACAAACACTAAGAGACGGCAAATTATAGACTGCAGGCATTTTTCACGAACACTAAGAGACGGCAAGATAATGAACACGATAGAAGCCAAAACTAGGGAGACGTGCTATAAACTTTATATTAAGCGCTTAAAGTTGCTTGAGGCAATTGATGGTTGACGGTCTGAAACAAACAGTTTTTATTCCGTATAAGTTGTGTTTTAATGTGTATAAATGACACTCGGATTTTATGTGTAAATAGAAGAGTTTTACTGTGTATTTTAACCGCTGGACAATACCTTTTAAAATACATCCACCATACATTTTAATATGTAAATAGTACTTTTACTTGGAGATAATCCTTGTTGTTTCTTATAAAGGAAGCTTATACGGAGAGATAAAGAAAAAGAATAAGATCTTATCATAAACTATTGTAATAAAATATATGAACATAGTGGTATAAACCATTTTTGGAGTGTTAAAAATCCTTTGGATGTTTTAGATAAATTACGTGCTTTTGATGGTCCTTTTAATTCTGTTGACAGTTTTGATTTTTCTGCTCTTTACACTACACTTCCACACTATTTTATAAAGCAAAAGTTTTCCTATTTAATTAAATGGTCGTTTGGTAAAGCTGAATGCAAATATATTTGCTGCAACTCATTAATTTTAAAGCCTTCTTCTCTAATGAGAAAGGTAAATATGCTAGATATACTTACTGGAGGTGTGATGAGATGATTGAAGCTGTTTAATTTTCTCCTTGATAATATTTTTGTACGTTTCGGCAGCAAAGTTTATCGACAGGTTGTAGGTATCCCCATGGGCACTAATTGTGCCCCTTTAATAGCAGACGTGTGTTTGTAATGTTGCGAATCACAGGTTATGACTAAACTCATTAAAGACCGGTCCAAATTGCATTTAATTGATAAATTCAACAACACCTACCGTTATCTTGATGATATTTTTTCGTTAAATAATCAAAAATTTTCTCAATATACTGCTGAAATTTACCCCAAGGAACTTACTTTAAATAAATAAAATTTATTCGGTACTAACTGTATTTAGATATTTCGGTTTTAAACGGGAAACTCCACACTAAAATTTACAACAAAAGAGACGATTTTTCGTTCCCTATTGTTAATTTTCCATTTTTAGATAGTGATGTTCCTTTGGCACCATTTTACGGTGTTTATATTTCACAGCTCGTCCGCTATGCCCATGTCTGTTGTGACGTTTTTGATTTTAACGAACGCAATCAATGTATTACTGGTAAATTATTAAACCAGGGATATCGTTACCATAGATTACTTAAAACCTTTACTAAATTTTTCCATAGATACATGTATAAAGATTTGGTTTTGAAGTTTGGTTGTACCTGTAGAAAGCTTATTTCAAACGGGATAGCACATCCTCATTTTTATGGAAATGTTGTTAACCATGCCCGGAAATCTAGAAACGATCCCTGGAAACTTGTCGCTCCTTTAAATAAACTTATTCTAAAAGGCTACCTATTCAACACTGTCATAAGATCATTGAATATTGTTTTTATTGGTATAAATATTGATTTTGTTATCAGTAAATTAAAAGCTAACTAAATATTACTAGTATGTTATATACATATATATATTTATGGAGCTACAATCTGTCGATACCTGTAACTTAGCATTGCACAAGGTCATGTTTTTCTCTGGCTGTTAATGACGTCTTTACACTAAATCCATTGGATGTTGGATGTGTACGGATAGATAGTTTAGTCTTAGATGTATGATTTTTTATTAGTTGCTAGTGGTTTTGAACTAGCTGACAGATAACTGTGAGTACTCTCAGATCTTTTTTTGTGTCGGGATGTATAAGTACCCGGCCACGTCTACTTGTATTTTTGTCCATCTGATGAGTTAAGCCTTTTTCACCTGATTTTTATAGTTCGTTCTTATGTTGTACTGTTATACCACTGTCCCAGGTTAGGGGGAGGGTTGGGATCCCGATAACATGTTAAACACCACCACATTAATTATGTATGTGCCTGTCCCAAGTCAGGAGCCTGTAATTCAGTAGTTGTCGTTTGTTTATGTGTAACATATTTGTTTTTTGTCTTTTTTTTATATATATATATATATATATATATAAATAAGGCCGTTAGTTTTCTCGTTTGAATTGTTTTACATTGTCTTATCGGGCCTTTTATAGCTGACTATGCGGTATAAGCTTTGTTCATTGTTGAAGGCCGTACGATGACCTATAGTTGTTAATGTCTGTGTCATTTTGGTCACTTGTGAACAGTCGTCTCATTGGCAATCATACCATATCTTCTTTTTATATAATATATATGATTTTTTACAATTTACAGAAGAAAATGATATCCCTGGTATATTATTACTCATTGATTTTGAGAAGGCTTTTGACTCTATATCATTGGCCTTTCATTTTGAAACACTGAAGTATTTTAATTTTGAAGACTCTATTATGAACTGGATAAAAACATTTTATAATGATATTACATCTACTGTCACCAAGAACTGTTTGTCAGACTTTTTCCGTGTGGAGAGAGGCTTTAAACAGAGTAATCCTTTATCTCCTAACCTTTTCTTGCTATGTGCTGAAATATTAGGCATTTTAGTAAGAGTTAGTGTTGAGATAAAGGGTATTACGATACACGATTCAGAGTATAACTTGTCTCAATATGCAGACGACACATCACTTATTTTACATGGGTCGCTTCCTCGCTGGATTCATCTCTCCGTATATTACAATTATATGCTGAGATATCTTATTAACTTAGACAAAACAAACGTTATATGGGTAGGTAGTAAAAAACATAGTCAAGACAAAATATGTGTCAAGTGGGGACTGAAATGGGGTTTCAGTACCTTCAAATAATTATTGGGTATCACTTTCTGTGTTGATTTAGATAGAATATTAAATCTAAATTATGCTCCTCGAATACAAGAAATAGATTTTTTTTTACAAAAAATGGTCAAAACAGTCACTTACCCCGTTTGTTAAAATAACAATTATAAAGTCATTAATTATATCAAAATTTAATCATCTGTTCTTGTCCATCCCAGGTCCAGATGATAATACGATACGTCAACTTAATAGTAAAATTGATTCATTCATTTGGGATGATAAGCCTGACAAGATAAAGCGGGATCTTCTATGTCAGGAATACTTCCGAGGTGGCCTAAAAATGATTAATTTGAGACATTTTATACAAGGGTTAAAACTTACTTGGGTTAGAAAATTATTTAAGTCAAAATCTAAATGGATTCAATTATTTTCCTCCACCCAAAATATAAATTTTAGAGTTGGCTTATTTTGGAATTATTAAAAAATCAAAAAAACAAATTTTGGGATGAAGTTTGTCATGCCTGGAAAACTATGTCAAAATTCAGACATCCATTTTATTTTGAGGAAGTCATTTCTACATCTATATGGCATAACGACCTGTTAGATGAACATGGAAATATATTAACGTATGAAAATTTTGAAATTATGTATAATTTCAAACCCATGTTTCTACAGTTTTATCGACTTGTATTAGCACTAAAAAAAGTAGCTACAAGACATTGGAATCAACACTGAAACAGAAAAAAACCCCATCAGGTTATTATACCTTTTAACATTAACATTTTCTTCATGTCCGAAAAGGGCTCAAAGGACACGTATACTATTTTAGATCAAGGAATTTTACCTGCAGATTTTGTAGCAGAAAAAAAATGGGAAGGTATTCTTAACAAAGTTGTAGAAAATTGGAAAAAATACAATTGTGTGTTACCAAGGTTTAAAAAAACACTAGGTTATGTTGATTTCAATATAGAATTATTCATTATATTTTAGGGACAAATACTTTACTTTTTAAAATGAAGCTTGTTAATCGTAATTTGTGTACATTTTGCAAGGAAGAGCCTGAAACTATAAAACATTTATTTTGGGGTTGTCATATTGTAGCCTACATTTGGCACAATCTAAATTCATGGATTTTCGATAGGGTTCTTATCGAAATTCCACTTAATTTGAAAATTGTCATTTTTGGCCTCTATGAAAATTATAAACTGAATTTTATTAAAATAAAGTTATCTTACTGATGAAGTACTTTATTTACAGATGTAAGATGCAAGATATACAATCTAATATAAAAGGTCTTCAAAATTACATAAAAGAAAACGTGAAGAACACAACTTGTACTGGAACCCTTGGGCTAAGGTAATTAATTAAATATAAACATGTATGTATATGAGCATTTGAAATTATTTGTATACTGTTATACCATACCATATGTATGCTCATATATTTCTTGCACTACTATTACTTTATTAATGAAAATGTTATTACTGTAACGTTTTTCGTTTATTACATGCATCATTGGATTTTATTATCACTGGTATAATTAGATTACTTATTCTCATTAACCGTTATAAAGTAATTCCTTACAATCTATTTTTGTCGCTTTCAATCAGATTGTACTTGTTAAATGTCATATCAATCATGTTAATCAGCTGGTGCCCCGTTGCTTTGTTTATACAGGTGCCTCGGTTGACCTCAGTTTCGGTTGACCTTAGCTCCGGGCTCCGGGATCCGGGCTCCTGTAATTTAGCTCCTGTAGAATATTTCCTTGTTCAGAGTCATTTAACCATATTGTAATCAGGTTATTAAGGTAATATTAAAGAGAGAAATAGTTGTAGATACGATATACGATATACGAGAGAGACGATTTTGTGTACGAGAGGAGTGTACGTAGGAGATTTAGGATTATGTCACCGTATTGTTGAGCCTACAGTTAAGATGTTGTAAACTTGTATTACTGTTACATGTAGTTTGGATTTTTGAATAATACAGTATTGAACTTTTAATCGACTTTGTGTTTATGTTAACTTGCAAGACTTCGTTCAGACTACACCAGGATCCATTTATTTATTTATGTGACCAGGATTACCTTAATCACGCTAACAGAGATTTTTAGGGTTACCCTGTTAAAGAGTATACTTGGCATTTGTCGTCCGTGGACGTGTGAAACGTAGACACCAAACAACAAAGCACAAACACAAGAATACACACTTTAGTTTAAGTCCCCACACTTAAACAAGCTTTTTCGTCACATTGGTGGCAGCGGTGGGATTCAAGTTGCATCACGGCAAAATAACCAACTAAACTACTTTTTCGTCACATTACTATACTTAATCCATAGATTTCTAAGTGTAACTTCATAGAACGCGTAATATGCTTATGTATTTCACTTGCTTGCTTATTGTGCCACAAGATAAATTTATGTTGATACTTGTAAATTCATGAAGGAAAAAAATAAATCATAAAAAAAAATATCACATGGGGTTAGATGAAAGCAGAAGGCTTACCAAACTATGTTTATTTTTTTTTTGAAACATTGTTTAGAAATGTTGTCAATTTAAAAATAATTAAACAAACAGGAGAAACAAAAGAATAGGGTGACCTTAACTGTCGACCTTTATCATTTCCATTCAAATTTATATTAACTAACCAATAATTATGTAATTGTTGCTAAAATCTAAAGAATATATGTATACATTCAAGCATAATCTTAAATTTTTGAAATATCCAATATAGGCGAATTTAAAACAAACAATGCCCAATACTTAAAACGGGACATCTTTAAAGTGTAAATACCAAGGAGAGCTTTAATTTGTTTAGTTGATAACAATGCAAACAAGGTCGGTAAAGCTCTGTAAAAGCCAATTGGAGTTGTTGTTAGTTGTGGTGTTGTTTCTTGACAGTTCATTGTTTCTGATATTTACGTCTGATCATCATCATCGATTCCCTAAGCCCAATATATTGACTTTTCCAATGGTACCAAGTCATAGAGGTAGGTTGTGATCGTTTTCGATGTCGGTAACTGCCCCATGAATTACTTGTACGTTTACCATTAAGATTTGAGTAGGCACATGAATCTTGGTACCACCATGCACCTTGACAAGTCGATGCGTAACCAGTATTTAGATCCTTTGTTTGGAATGTGTACCCATTGTGATGATTTAAGCTATCACCTACACAAATAAAACATACTAACATTTAGAAATGTTTTATCGACTATGTGTTGTACTGTATCGAAATGTTTAAGAGTCATCATACCTGTGTATTCAAGATAAAATAATATTAAAAATCATCCTTTTTGTTTTAGTTAAGTATTTTTGATAAATATGATTCTTTGTAATTAATATCTAAGTACAGATCTTTTCGAAATGATAATTTTGACGTCCTTTTGATTTCGTAAACAGATGCTTTTTGCAAATAAGTTATGAGTCGATAGCTTTACACGAAATTGTTTAACCCGCATTAATATCCTTCTGTCAGAATCTTGAAGTCAACGAGCGTGTCGTTCATAATAGATATATCAATGAGAAGACATGTGCTTTTTTAAATGGAGTTTGTTTTTAACAAAAAAAATTACGTATCTGAAAAACTACGTTAGTACCTGAAAAACTACGTTATGATACGTTTCTGTTTGAAGTGAAGGGACCAAAAATTAAATACTAGTATGTGTCCTCCTTATCAAATGTGTTGCTTAGAGATTATCGTATATTATAATGACTTTGTAAATTATCTTGGTCGTCAATGATATCATTACCAGCTGTTCCGGAATATCCACTGACTGTAAGCACGTATTTGCTGCTTTCGTCTCCGACCGAAAATGTGGAATACTCTGCGTAAGCAGTTTGTCCATTCCAATCTTCCAACTCAACGCGCAACTCATGTGCTCCATCAGAGGATACATAATGAATATTGTCATTACCTGTATAAAAGCAAATATTGCAAGCCTAGAAAATGGACATTAAATTATATTTTCATTGTACATAAAGTACAACTACATACATATAATGTTGTTTAATGTATATTTGCATAGTTTGTCTCATCAACATTTCAGTTACGGACACCATCAAGAGTTGGTTGACCATTTCAATGATGATAACGGATTTAACTACAATCCCGTCCCTTTTCCCCGTATGTGACCTAGACTTACTACTGGGTTTGTGCAAATACAAACAACACGACGTGTGCTAAAGTGGAGCAGGATCTGTCTACCCTTCCGGAGCATCTGATATCACCCTCATATTGGTGGGGATCATGTTGCACAGCCTTCAGTTTTCTATGTAGTAAACTCTTTTTTGTCTATAAGGCTTTTATTTTTTCCATGGCATTGTCAGTTTTTTCCCGTCTGTTGAGATGAATATCACTTTGTAATCTTTCGCACGTCTTTTACAAACAAAGATTAGCTCATGAAATGAATTGTAAATTACTTTTTATGTAATGTCTATATATATTTATACAAAATCAATAAAAGAACACAGTTCAAATGTTTCACTTGTTCAATATGTCCAAGGGCAATAACTGAAAATAAATGTTTTATTTGCTCTTTTAAAATTTTTAAAACTATTCTATGGAGGTGAGAGTAATTTACAATATTTTCAATATTTCCGAGGGGTGTCTATTAATTTACCTATTATGTCTGTTCTGTTCACGCATCGTTGTAAATATAATGGATTTTGATGCGACTGTCATAAAAGTGAGAGGTTTAGTGCTATTAAACCAGGTTCAATTCACCATTTTCTACAGTTGAAATGCCTGTACAAAGTCAGGTATATGAAAGTTGTCCATTCGTTTGGTGTTTAATCATATGATATCGCCATTTGATTAGATACTTTCTGTTTTGAATTTTCCTCAGTGTTCAGTATTTTTGTGATTTTGCTTTTTTTATATTTATATATATGAACGGACACTATTAACTTATTAAATATGAACTAAAATTGGCATGGTCTTACCGATCCAATGATCACTCTTCACATTTCCGAATCCAGATTTATATTGATACCAGTCTTTGTAAAAGTCGACATTGCCACTATGTCTTCTCTGTATAACCTTTAAGGAGGGAATTTAAATTTAACAATAAGCAATTAATAAAGTAATTTTTAATGGAGTTTATGACAGCGTTCAAACTGTAACAAAATATAGAAATAATACATGTTTGTAAAAGTCTATCACTTTGATACCAATGAAGTTATTGAAATAAATAATTCGTGTGATTTGCATACATATCACCTTAAAACTAATGGGAACTGATTAGACATACCGTCCATTTATCTCCTCCTTTCATGACACAGTATACCTTCACATGGGTTGGACTTCCTATTGGCCATACAGTATACACACCACTCACGCCAGATTGAAAGTCTTCACATTCAGTTGGTTGCACTAGAGGAAAATGAGTTTCAAAAATGAATTTATTACAACACTTAATAAAATGATTTTAAGATGTAATTAAACTCATCAACCAACAGACTATAAATGAATAGAAGAAGCATTCGTATCAGTAATTTAATAATGTAACTTTCCATGGCAGGATCTGAGTAAGAAAACACATTTGGTTACATAGATTTGATTAATTTGACACGAAGCGAGAGCTAGAGTAAATAAAACCACAAAAGTGACTTTAGATACTTTAAGATATCAAGACTTTACGATTTTGTAGAATTTACAACGATAAAAAATATTTTCTTTCATTAATATATACTAGTAGGTTGAACTTAACGTCGTAAAAGGTTCTAATTCGGACAGATACAAGTATATCTATTACAACTGTGCTGACATGAATTATTGTTAATAAGATTATAGTTATAAATTGACAGCTTACACAACTTTTTTGTTTTCCGAAATTCTAAAGATTTTTATATTACAAGAATTTCGGTCCTCACTGCTTCTTTACTTTATCTGGTTTATTTAACTATTTTTATTCGAACGGTCTTTTTAAAGACGAATCGTGCATCTGTTGTACAATGTTTTAAACCTGATATCTATCAAGAATTTAAATAGGTTTAAAAAACGAATTAAACATCGAATATCTATCTAGTTGATGATAAACTCACCGCATGTTTGACCATTCCAGTATGCAGTATCCGGACAGTCACAACGGTTGTCTGAACACATGTACTCCTTCATACATTCTGAATGGGTACTGCATGAGCTGTTATAACCTTTTCCTAAAAGGTACAATTAAAGTTTTACTATAAGTTAATCGAAATTGAAATTGATATGTTACCTTGTGGGGCCACTTCTTATATACAAGGTGATAGAACGTGACGCTGGAATAGATCACTTTTTCCAACTTGAAAATATGGAAATAGGTCGGTAAACTATCAGACATATGTGATAAGGTCGATAAAGTTTCAATTACTTGTATATGAAAAACACTGTCATTTTGTTACAGCCGAAAGTCTCGCCAAAAATAAACATTACACACAGATTTTTTTCTCATTAAAATACCACTTTTCCAGTACACCGCGCGAAACCAAACCAATATGGGAAAAGTTTGCAATTTTACCTACGCAATATATGAAAAGGTTTACCTTTTCATGATCTAAATTATATGAAGAGGGTGGGGGTAACAGAACCACAGCGATACCCCTTATCAATTAAGTATGGAAGTGGGCCCGCCGAATATTTTACCCACACCAAAATGCGTTTGGTGCCAGTACAAAAATTCTCCAACACTCTCAAAAATTTTACAATTTAAAACATATATACAAATACTCGAGGAGTAATATAATCAAGAAGGACATCTACTATGTTTTGGAAAATGCAGTAGATGGTGGAGCTTCAAACTACACCGCACGCAAATTTTCCCAGAAACTGATTGATCTTTTATATCTTTTTTGTGAACATAGAAAACTAACGTTCAACACAATATTTTCCATCCCAGTAGTCTGTGTCACAACACACACATCTATTATCTTTACACTGTAAAGTTTCATCACATTCTATCGAAGAATTACACGTTCCATTTAAGCTGGTTTCTATAAAATAATATTCATATTAAGTCAAATATAATACATTTTTTTTATGAAGATCAGATGTTATAAATACGTAAACTATGAGATAACATCAACACGACTATATAATGCGTACCATGATATACATTCTGATTTTCTAAAAGTAGTGAATAATCCAGGAATTTAATACAGAAAATATAGGCTTATGGAATAGAAAAGCAGTGATGATTATCTCATGTGCTATCCCTATTTGTGATTGTTTGTGTTGTTCGGTCGCTTGTTTAATATATTTCAATATCTGTATTCTCGGTTTAATGTTATTCTTACTAAATAAACATTCAGAGATTTTGACAACCATGTTTTAAATACTTTTTAATAAAATATGTGAATTAATTTATAGTTTCATTATTTGGAAATGGTGAGTAGATGGTCTTTGATCTTTTTGCTTGAGTTTGTGTATAACATTGTGAAAACGTGTCTTGATGTCTGGTGATTGTTGTTCAGTTTTTGTGTCGTGAGTGATAACAATGCATTTGATAACAAATAACATATTTTTTAATGTAGCTTTAATTCTAAACTGTCATACTTAGGACACACAGAGACCCGTTCCAAAAGTCTGTAGCTGGACATTGACAGATATCGCGAGCACAATACAGGGTTTCCTGGCATTCCATAGATTCTAAGCATTTTGTGCCTGAATCTTTTTCTGAAAATGAATAAGTAGTTAATAAATGATTGTATTAGATATATATAATTTTAAAATAGATGAACTAATGTCATATATCAACCATTAACAACCACAACATTGAAGCAGGCAGGGTTCAGACATCATAAAGGCACTACAGACGCTTAATATGTTGAGGTTAAACATAGTACGTACTTGAACATCTCCTCGTTTACATCTCTAGACCAGATAGTAGATTTAGGAAGATGTGGTGTGAGTGCCATATAAAACACATATCAAGATACGAAACCTACCACAGTAAACTGTAACAGATTGACAATAAATATGAAAACAATCATATTTCAAGAATAAATATTTAAACGCAACCATGTCCCGCTCGCATTATCACAATTCCGTGTTCTGTGAACCGCAAAATGGGGATTCAAACCGTAATCTAGCATGTAAATAAAAAGGCTGCATGTTCACCTCAAAATTTACTCAGACTTCAGACAAACATGTGCATCTGGAAAAGTAGAAAAATAAATTTCAAATATGTTTCATGTTTTTTAGAAAAACAACATTTTAACAGGATTTTGCAGTGCACCTTTTTTCATTCCTCCAGAAGGTGCAAACATAAGAGGTTTGAGAACTTCCTCACAGGTTATAATTGAAGTGAGCTGTATTAATTGATATGGAAAATAGATAGACAATAGATACCTGACAATAATTGGTGATTTAAACTGTGTACCTGCGTGGACTATATCAAGCGAAACTCAACTGTTTGTTTATTTAATCATCTACTGCAGGGACAAAAAAAATCCAGTTAAGTTTTCAATTTTCTAAAACATGCAATGTATTAGAATTTTATTTATCAAGAGCAAGCTATGCCTTTAAACATTTCCAGATTCACAGGGTTGTCTGTACTCAGAGTAATTTTTTATGTGAAAATGCAGCCATTTTAGCTATAGGGTCCACATAACTTAATAACTATAAAAACAAACAAATATGTCAATAAAGAAAATAAAACATATGAACAAAGCATCTTAGCGAGCAAGAAAGACAAAAACGCAAACATTTACCATTGTATATTGATGAAAATGATGGAATATCAGTACCGAGGAAAAGTCCAGTGTCTCAAAATATTTAAAGAAACTTCTCTTTTCTTGCTCATAACTTACTTTTTAAGCACCGAGACCCATTCCAGTACTCTATGTCTTTACAGCCGCACAGCGAGTCTTTACAGTAAAGACTGTCTGCGCACTCCATTGATTCATTACACGACACTATTATTGATTTCCCTAAAAGCAAACATACACTACATGGACAAATTGTCAAATTGTATATTTTACTATCCCTACTGATTATGCCTAATATTTTTCAAAGTTTTACTTTAATTCATGTATAAGATAGCAGTGAGTGTGGTTATTAGATTTGATGGATGCTTTTTGCGCCTCTTTGTTAGATGTTTGTTTTTGTTTTATTTGAGATTGTTACACGGTGATGACTGCTGTGCCGTTATTTTGACAATTTCACCTATTATGTATTAACAAGAAGATGTGGTATGATTGCCAATGAGACAACTGTCAACAAGAGACACAGAAATAAACAACTATAGCCATAGGTCATCGTACGGCCTTCAACAATGAGCAAAACCCATACTGCATAGTCAGCTATAAAAGGCCCCGAAATGACAACGTAAAACAATTCAAACGAGAAAACTAACGGCCTTATTTATGTACAAAGAAAAAATGAACGAAAAACAAATATGTTACACATAAACAAATGACAACCACTGAATTACAGGCTCCTGACTTTGGACAGGCGCATACATACATAATATTGCGGGGTTAAACATGTTAGCGTGATCCCAACCCTCCCCTTACCTGGGACAATGGTATAACAGTACAACATAAGACCGAACTATATGTTGAAAAAGGCTTAACTCATCAAAAATACAAGTGGACATGGACGGGTACTTGTACATTTCTGTGGTGTTGCGTAGATCTCTTCGGCTAACACATATTACGTTTTTCGGCTGTCCTTTTTTATGTGTTGATTTAGGTTGTTTTAAGTATATTTTTTTTATTCTGTAATTAGCAACCACTTCGGTATACATGTATATCTATCCTATAGTCATTGTTTTATAAATTTAATGTTTGTAAAAGTATGAATTATTCTAAATACTAAGGATTTCCTATCCCCGGCAGATAACCTTGGACGTATTTGGCACCATTGCTCTTCAACTTTGTACTTGTTTTTGCGTTCGAACTTTTTTGATCTAAGTGTCACTGATTGGTCTTGCGTGGACGAAACGCGCGTCCGGCGTATCAAATTATAAGCCTGGTACCTTTTTGTAGCCATTATTTCTGTGTGTTCTGTCCTGTATGTTCTCCCATTTATTTGTATTGCAGTCCTTGCATGTAATGTTGTCTTTTTAATGTTATAAGTAGCATTGCCATAAAAGCAGGAGGTTTGGCTAGCCACAAAATCAGGTTCAATCCACCTTTTTTTCTTTAAATGTCAGGAAAATGGTCATTGTTATATTATAGTTCGTTTCTGTGCGTGTTGCATTACAGTGTTGTGTTTCTGTTGTGTAGTTGTTCTCATCTAATATTTGATGTGTTTCCCTCAGTCTTAGTTTGTAACCCGGATTTGTTTTTTTTCTCTATCGATTTATGAATTTCGAACAGCGGTATATAACTGTTTATTGTTCACGCATCGTTGTAGATTTATTGGAATTTGATTACAATTGTCATACAATTGAGAGGTTTAGCGCTGTAGGGCTAGGTTCAATTCGTCATTTTCTACATTTGAAAATGGCTTTGCCATGTCGAGAGTGTGACATTTGTTTTCCTGTCGTTCTGTGTGTGTTAGTTACATTGTAGTGTTGTGTCGTTGTTCTCCTCTTATACTTATGCGTTTCCCTCAGTTTTAGTTTGTTACCCCGATTTTGTTTTTTGTCCATGGATTTATGAGTTTGAACAGCGGTATACTACTGTTGCCTTTATTTATCATCTGAATTTGCCATTTGATTGTGGACTTTCCGTTTTGAATTTTCCTCAGGGTTCGGCGTTTTTGTGGTTTTGCTTTTTACCAATTTCAGAATTAATAATTGATAATAATAATATTTAAAAAAACAAAACAATTCAGTTGAAGGCATATGTCGTCAATAAGTATGTAATCTGAAAATAACTGGAAAATTGTTGAAAGAATTTTCCAATTATGGAATTTCATAGTCTTTTTGTCACGGTTTATTGCCTTTAAAGACTTTAATGCAAAACGAAAGAAGAAACCTCAATTAACTGCATGCTGAAAAAATGTAAGAATAAAATAAAAACATGTTTTTTTTTCTTATTCAAGAGCAGTTATATTCGTAATATAATTACTTAAGCTACACTCAAAGCCATCCCAGTAGTGTGTATCTTTACAAATGCAGCGTTCTTTTGCACATTGGAAATTCTCTTTGCATTCATTTGTTGAAAAACATGATTCATCTTTCCGTCTTTCTGTTGAAAAATACATTAGAGTTAGAGTGCATTTATTTGATAACGTGTTCAGCTTATTAGATATACTCTGGGTCGATAGTTATCAAAGATACCAGGATTATAATTTCGATACAACGCTAGTTAATCGGAATTAATTACACTATTTGAACTTTTTGTTCTTCATCAGCCTAAGTTAGTACAGTTTGTGCAAAAATCGTTATTTGCTTTTGTTCACAGAATTTGTTTACATTCTTTACAGCACATAATAGTTGCAGTTTTTTCTGTGTATTAATTTTTTTCGGCAACCCTGGGTGGTTCTGTGTAAAACCGGCAACGGCCATCTAGCTTATTCTGTTTGCGAATACATATATATTCCCTGTGTAGAAATAAAAGCTTCTTTTATAGTACGCTCGATATTTAAGGTAGTGAGAAACATGACACCTACTTTCTCCGTGTTATAAACAGCATTTTACCCCCAAATGTTTTGCTTAATGCATGATTTGTCATCTCTGTTTTCGTTTTACGGAAGAAAAACTTACGCGGAACTATAGTAACGACTTCTCATTTACTCCACATTTTATTGGAACCAAATGCAAGGCAATTCACTCAAGTCCCCTTCCCACATTAACTCCTGCTAAAACTTTGGGTAATTTAAGACCCCCCCCCCCCCCCCCATATAACAGCGAAGTAGTCAGTATGTTAAATTTGATGTATGTACATGAAATATCATTGACATACTCATTTTTTCTAACTTAATTTACTGCCCAACAAATTGTGACATATTTTAATGACAAGCTTTCTCAATTCATGAATTGCCCTAGCTGTGTTTAGCACTGCTTTTCAGTTTTGTTTTGTTTTTCCTATGCTCTTCAACTGATTTGTTTGGACTAATTTGTTTTAATACTTGCGCTGCTGTAGACTTCATGTTGAAGCAACAAGCGGCTGTGCCAAATTGTAAACCTTGTATCGATTTGAGTTTGCAGTTTATTTTCGATCTATGAGTTTGACTGTTCTTCTGGTATCTTTCACCCCTCTTTTTGAAGAACATTAAACAAAATAGTATAGAAACTAGTTCATGAGATACATGGATACTGTTGAAATAAAAAATATTGACTGCTGTAATAGTTATGCATCATAACCTCTGATAAAAGACAGTATAAGTCACTTCAACGTTCATATGTGTCGTATTTGGAGTTTGTTTTTCATTAATGATAATTTATTTATACTTTGAATGCAGACTGTTCCGTTCCAGAATTCTGACTCGTCGCAACGACATGTTCCTTCGCTGCATCTTAATGTATCTTTACATTCAACAGATGATTCACAATCAGTATACAAGTCTTTCTCTGTTAATAAAAAAATATATAGATTTCATCACAATATTTTATAACAAGACCACATTTGATTAACATATTAAAAGTAACAATGATTGTAGTTAATCCACACTCAACTTCACGGGGTTGCATAAGCTTTCCATCTTGTATTGTTTATGCTAATTGTTGATGATTAAATTGTATTTATTCACATTATGCATTTGAATATAGTGTACTAGTATCTGCTTCATATCCTCTCACTTCAAAATCTTACAGTGTTAAGATATATAACAATTTGTGAGGTATATATGAAAAATCCGCATCCACAAATTGAATACGTGATTGATGAGGTGATGAAAAAAAATATATATAGTGATACATATGTCTGAGATAAAGCATGACCTTATGCCAATATCCCGACTGTCAAACAATTAACGGCACGAGGCAGATACCTTGGTAGACTACAATTCTGAAAACAATGTTACAATGTTGAGGAGTACATAATGTTATTTAGAAAGTACAATAAAATACTTACTAGGTAGACATGCATTGTCGTTCAGGTATTTAGTAGTGTGACACCGACATGCACTCTCCAAACAACGGAGACCTTCCTGGCATTCATTTTCAATCTTACATGACATCGTCACTGACTTTTCTTGAAATATATAAATACATAAATGGTAGTTGTCGTTTGCTGATGTAGTTTATAAGTATTTCTCGTTTCTTGCTATTAATATAGATTAGACCGTTTGTTTTCTCGTGTGAATGGTTTTATTTATGATGAGTCTATTTACAACCACTGGGTCGATGCCACTGCTGGTGGAGTTTTAATTCCCCGAGGGTATCACTAGCCCAGTAGTCAGCACTTCTGTGGTGACATGAATAACCATTGATATGGTCATAATTGCGATAAGACGTGTCACGGTACTTGTCTATCCCAAATTCATGTATTCATGGTTTTGATGTTATATTTGTTATTCTCGTGGGATTTTGTATGATGCTTGGTCCGTTTCTGTGTATACTAGTTACATTGTAGTGTTGTGTCGTTGTTCTCCTCTTATATTTATGCTTTCCCTCAGTTTTAGTTTGTTACCCCGATTTTGTTTTTTGTCCATGGATTTATAAGTTTGAACAGCGGTATACTACTGTTGCCTTTATTCATAATTATAAATTAACTGTTTACAAAACTTTTGATTTTGTTTAAATACTAAGGCTTTTCTACCTCGTGAATAGATTACCTTAGCTGTGTTTGGCAAAACTTTTAGGAATTTTGGTCCTAAATGCTCTTCAACTTCGTACTTTATTTGGCCTTTTTAACTTTTTTGGATTCGAGCGTCACTGATGAGTCTTTTGTAGACGAAACGCACGACTGGCGTAAAAATAAAATTTAATCCTGGTATCTATGATGATTTTATTTACACTAGTATTTTGTTTAGGCCTTTTATAGCTTGATGTTCGGTGTGAGCCAAGGCCCCGTGTTGAAGATCGTTCTTAGATCTATGATTGTTTACTTTTATACATTTTGACTTGGATGGAGAGTTGTCTCATTTGCACCCATACCATTTCTTATTATATTTATAAAGTCTGATTTATCACAAACTCTGAAATGTGTTTTGAATTTTCTGACTTTATGTATCCCTATTGACTTAAACTATATTAAACGTAAACAACTATAACTTTACACGTACATAGCATCGAATGAGGGAATTGGTTTAAATTAGTTCACGTGTATTTCTAACGCTTCTGCAGGTTCAAAAATGTATTTACATCATGGTTTAAACTTGATAATGAAGATATCATATTGACCTGATCAACGTCAACTAGATATATAACGGATTCATGTTTCTTTCATAGTAAATTCAGTTTGGGAAACAAATCGTATGTGTTATTCAATACTATGTAAAATAACTCCAATAAGGCAACATTTCTTATCTCTACACTTGTTGATTAAGATTATTGTCTGACAAATAATATCTGTTTTTTCGCTCGCATACATATTGGTGTTATGTAGGCAAATACTTATAGTTTGACTGGTTTAACATGTAGACTAGATTGGCTTTAATAGGGGTTGTTAAAAAATGACAAAACTTAAGGGTATCCAATAAGAACTATAATAGTTAGGGATATCGGCAAAGTAGATATTTTTGTTTAAAGCTTACCTCCTTAGTCCTTATAAACTTTTTAAAAAGTGTTCATGATATCATCTAGACATAGTATATTGATTTAGTTTTGGTTTGTGACCCGGATTTGTTTCAGTTAAATCAATTTATGACTATTGAACAGCGGGATACAACTTATTGCCTTTATTTAGCTATACTCACTTTTCGTGCAGTAAATTTCATTCCAGTAATCATTGTTAGAACATTGACATTTATTTAAGTTGCACTGAAGAGTTTCACTGCATTCTAAATGTGTGGTGCATTTGGAATTAATAGTCTTTCCTGTATTGTGTAAAAGAGAGGGAAATCATATGAATTACACTGATAAAAAATAGCAGTGAAAAATCTTAATCGATTTATTACTGCTGAACAGTGGTAAACTACTGTTGCCTTTATTGAAGACATGCACACAACATGAAAGGTAATCGTGTATGATGACGACATGGTTGTATCTTAATTGTGATAACATAGATGTTCATTAACAATAGACACCAAAGACTATAAAGTTTTAGACTAAAGTGAATACTCGTCATATTTTTTAATCGAGCAGTATCAACCATATAGTCACTAGATACAAGATGAATTGTTGAAAGTGCTAATTGATGTTGGTACTAACCATTAACATAACAATGTGACCAAACTATCCAAACTTACAGCTAAACTAGTACACACATATAAATACATATAAAATTGAGAATGTAAATGGGAAATATGCCAAAATGTATGTCTGTTTTTGTTAAAAATAATTTTGTCAGGAATATGACAGGTTTGTTCATTCGTTTGATGTGATTATATCCAATCTTTTAAAATATACCTGTGACGTCACCTTTGTTGCGTTGATACCGTCGTGTGACGGACAGTTCATGGTTCTGTTGTTCTGTTCTAGGTTGTTCTACGTGTTCGTTTTTATTCTCTGGTTAGCATGCTATTTGTGTATTTATCTGTCCTGAATGTCCTTGCATTTTTTTTTGTACCAAGTCAGGAAAAGGACAGTTGTTATCCTATAGATCGTTCCTGTGTGTGTGTGTATCATTGTTGGTTTTTGTTGCACTTGTGTTTCTGTTGTTTCGTTATTTTCCTCTTATAGTTGATGTGTTTCCCTCGGTTTTAGTTTGTAACCCGAATTTGTTTTTTTTTTCTCAATTGATTTATGACTTTTGAAGAGCGGTATACTACTTTTACGCTTTTCATATTGACATTTGAAAGGTTACTTTCCGTTTGTAATTTCGGTATTTTTGCTATTTTCCTTTTTAAACTATATATACTTAATGAGCATGAAGAACCATTCCAGTAGTCTGAGCTGAAACATTGACATCTTTGTCTGTAACAATGCATTGGATCTTTGCATTCCTCTCTGGATGCACAGCTTTCAAACACAACTTTCTCTATAAATATAATGATGTTATTGGTTTACTTTTTCGTACAATAATTTTTACGAGTTAATCGACCGTTATGGAATATCCGTTTCTTAGATGATTGCGGATATGTTCTTAATGTCGTAACTACAATAACGTCCCATTTATCACGAATGTTGCCTACCGATTTAGACCTCTTACCGTGCATGACATGAGCAACACGACGGATGCCACATATGGAGCAGGATCTGATTACACGTCGAGAGACCCAGAGATCACCCCAATTTTCGGCGGGAGTGTTGTTACTGAGTTTTAAGTTTTTTATGTTGTGTTGTATGTAAGTCATTGTTTGTTTGTGGTTTTCTTTTTCCAGCCATGACGTTTTCGGTTTAATCTCGGCTAATGAGATAGAAATTCCCTTTGGTATCATTCTATTGAAATAAATGAAAGAAGATTTTAAAAGAATTTATATGATTTTATATTTTAAAACTTTGGTTTCATTTCATCATTTAATCAACAGATTCTATGGATTTCACCCTTTTATAATTTCCCTTGGAACTCTTTTTTTAAATACTTTTATACTAGAACACTTATAACTCTCTCTATTTCAGACCTACTGGAAACACATTTGTCACCATTCCAGAAGTCTGTTTCCCTACACTGACACGTGGAATCTGAACACTGCAGTAATTCAACACATTCATTCGAAGAACCACATGTCTGTCTCCATGTTTTCTCTAAAAGATAAAATTCTTATTTTATAATAATTTACTTCAGTTTGTATTTTTTTCTTTTAAACCAAAATGGAATCCTGTAAAGAATTAAGGTTTGATATTTTCTTTTGAACATGTTAGGTGACACTGACGCTCAGTTTACCCTCTTTTGTGTTGGTTTCTTCTTTCAAATGTGCAGTTTTTTAATGATATATTGTCAGCAAAGAATATTCAGAGATTAACCATTCAGATATCAGCGCATAACATGTGTTCCTGAAATAACATTACGAATAAGGTTGAAGACGAAATGTTTTAAAATTTAAACATAAATGTATACTAGTATATTAAAACGTTTGATATTATTCATATGACATTATTCTATCAGTCATCAACCTTGATCTCCAGATTGAACTACCATCTAAACTTTTCTGGAAAGTTGATTCCGGGCATTCCAATGTTATATTTCAGTGAATTTAGTAATATTTAATACTCACTGTTATAACAGTTACTGCCATCCCAGTATAAATATGCCTCACACTGACACGTTCCATCGCGACACAGTAATTTACCGTAACATTCATTTGACGTATTACACGGTGCATTCATATTTGTTCCTGAAAATATGCAACATTGATATGTTTACAATTATTTAAACAATGCAATGTATTTATTTAAATAAAGGCAACAGTAGTATACCGCTGCTTGAAATTCATAAAACGATTGAGAAAAAACACAAACCCGGGTTACAAACTAAAACTGAGAGAAATGCATCAAATATAAGAGGAAAACTACGAGACAGTTACAGTTTTGAAATACTAAAGATTTCACCTTTGATGCCACTTATAGCTTAATTCATATTCTATATATACTTTTAAGTTATTTCATATACTGTTAAAAAAATGAAAACAACACGTTTAATAATTTCATGCGTCCGAAGTGCTTTTCTGGATTGAACTTCATCAGGAACGCTCAAAGCCAAACATTTGAATTCCGAGGATGTATAAGTACCGAAACCGTTGAAAAGCTATATAACAAAAATACCAAAAATAAATAGCCAAATTTATCTGAAGTCAACGTTGCCTGATTCGTCTAGCCCAAGACTGTATGCATACCTTTTGTCGAGCAACTGCAATATTTTTTCAAGGAGGCGACTATTAGTGATGCTACATTCCGTCTTCGACGTTAACGGGGTCACATTGAGTGTATTGTGTGTTGCTAATTACAGAACTTACGGTTATTCACAGCATATAAAATCCGAGGGTTCCGTTTATTTTTTTAGACATCACTAACTTTGTCAAACCTCCATTGAATTTTATTTAAAAGAGGGACGAAAGATACCAAAGGGACCGTCAAACTCATAAATCTAAAACAAACTGACAACGCCATGTTTATTCAACTTGTACAGAAACTTTTAATGATCAAATGAGAGTATCTGGAGCGAATAAATGGACTGTTTTTGTAGTAGTCATTGCAAGACAGGCTTAGGTTTAAGTATTTTTTAGATTTCATTTTCTTTTTTTTAATCCGTTATGGAATTAAAAGAAGTTTGGCGAGAATCTTCTTCAAGATAAACAAAA
Source organism: Mytilus edulis (assembly GCA_019925275.1). Lineage (NCBI taxonomy): Eukaryota > Metazoa > Mollusca > Bivalvia > Mytilida > Mytilidae > Mytilus > Mytilus edulis. The sequence goes on along the minus strand of CM034359.1, from coordinate 89,265,571 downwards.
TAATATCTGATTGAAAAAAGATTTTTTAATTTTCCCGTATTTTACTGATAAATAAACTTTTTTTAGCAGTCAACATAACTCTTTTATCCTGACATCAGCAATGGAAGGAATGACACATGGTTCTATATTAGTATTGCTTATATTACAGATTACACTGTTAGTTCAAATATTAAATACATATTCATTTGTATCCTATGCGAATTTATTAATAGTTCATTTTTATAGGACGAATCCTGATTTCGACTATGTATAGATCTGTTATAAACTTACTTGGTGAGCAAGCGTTGCCTGTCCAATAGTCTTCTTCTGCACAACGGCACTTGCCATGGATACAATACAACGTTTGGCTGCATTCAAGGGTGTCGTCACAAGCAACATATATCTGACCACCTGTTTAAAATGATAATGATAATAATAATACAATTTGATGCATTAAGATATTATGTAAATTTTAAGTAGGAAACAGGAAAAGGAAACTCATAATATACATATAACAATATCATGATGATTAAGTGTTAAAATGAAGTTAACAAGTAATTTTAGATGTCAAAATATGCAACCCAAGATACCTTTAAAGTGAACCCTAGTTTACATTACATTAGGCCACTACCGAGACTTATCAATTTGGAAGTGAAGCACATAAAGCATCTCTAAACAAAAATATAAAAAAGTAGTCCAAAGTTAACCTGACCTGCGAAAAAACGTGTAAGGTCAGCTTGCGTAATTGATTGATTAATAGATTCATTGGTTGATTGGAAGACTGCAACAAATATAAAATGAATATTCAGGAAGATAACATTTTAAGAAATAATGTTGTGGATAACCCCTGCTTTATACAAGACAGTCTCTGTCTCTGTCACTGTCAGTGACTTTTTCCACCAAAAAATTTACGGTAGCAAAGATTTGTGAACATCAAATCCCAAATTGATGATGCCAACTTTTCAAACACTTTAATACTGTTCTACAAGTCGTTTAAGATTGATCATAAGTTTCACAGTACTGAAATGTGTATGACTTACAAATATTTTACTCTTAAAGTTATTTATGAAAAGAGCTGCAGAACTATATCGATCTTAATTTATTATGTCATGATTTCAAAACATATTTCTGTTCGCGGACACATTCATTATTCTGACTCCAAATCAAATTGTCCAGTCATTGAATACTCTCATATACTATAGTGAAACAGAACTTTTCAATTTTAAAGTCTTTGATATGTGACAATTTCAATTTTAAAATAATTGATTTGGCCCTTCAAACTTTCTAAGTATTTAACTCGACCACCATCTGTAGGTGACTCACGTTCACAATTCAGGAGTCTGTAATTGAATGATTGTAGTTTGTTTCTGTTTATCATGTAAAAGCCGGTTTCTGAGGCTTTTAGTAAATAATAACTAAACTTCTGAATAGGGTTCTGTAACTTTTATTTCAGACTAACGAAGTTCAATACTATATGGTAATGTAAATAAAGCCCTCACATATCGTGCAAGTGGCACATTTCCATATAAACCATATTACACACTACATCTTTAATACAGTAAGGTTTAAATATACCTTATTTATGAAACTCCAAATCACAGAATTGTTATTGTAAAGATTGTTATTTGCAGACAGGTAAAATATGTGTTGACCACAAGATGTCTTCCCATAAGATATAGAACAAAAGAATTAAACCGCCAAAAGTACTGACCAATAGAAGAAATGTCCGAAAGCGCTCAAATCAACCGTGAAAATAAAGTAATAACTACAGTGAAATCAGACTTAACCAAACCATAAGAATAGAATTCGTCCGTCAATAGTCCATGTCAATAAGTTAAAATAGAATAACACATAATACTAATCCTTAATTACAGAATGTAATTAATAAGCTAACAATATAATTTTATTCAAATATGTACTAATATCAATTACTAAGAAAATATACAAAATACATAAAATAACAGGCTATCACAATCATATTGTTTTTTTGTTGATTGCTTGGTACATTTTGTAAAAGGGGTTGGTTGAACCACTGTCCGGGCTTAACATGCTTAAGAGGAGGATTTGGCGCCTGCTAAAATGTTATACCCTAACCTCAAATACTGCATGTGCCTGTCCCAAGTCAGGAGCCTGTAATTCAGTGGTTGTCGTTTGTTGCTTTATATCATATTCATTTGTTGCTTATTGATTGAACATAATTATCACCGTTAATTTTCTCGTGAGAGTTGTCTTTCATTTTTATTTCATTGCATTCTATGGCTTGCTATCACGGTTCATTGCTGAAAGCTGTATGGTGATTCATAGTTGCAAATTTCTACGTTGTTTTGGATTTTAGTGGAAAGTTGTCTCATAGGCACTGAACTAGTACACGTTTTATTTTAGGGTCCAGCTGAGGCACGCCTTCATTTGTGGGATTTACTCGCTGTGTTGAAGACTCATTGGTGGCATTCTACTGTTTTCTGCTCTTTGGTCGGGTTGTTGTCTCTTTGACACATTCCCCATTTCCATTCCAAATTTCAAAATTATACACCGTCTTATTTTTAAAGTATAGATTTCTTTTGGTGCGGGTTTTTTTGGTTACTCTAGCTGAACATTTCTTAACTGTTCGCGAATATTCTTTCAAATATTGTTTGCCAATAGATCATTTCCTAATACAAGTGAAAACAAATTAAATTACCTTTAGTCGTGTCAGTAGGACTTCGCTTTTCCCTTGAAGCAAACGGTCCGATTTTGCCAATGCATGAAGTCAGGACAGTTAAAAGCAACATCCACATTACACACGACATTTTCAAAAAGTTACAGTCGGGAAGAAAATATATTTATACATATATTCGTTGATAACAATTTTTTAAGGTTCAAAAGGGGGAGATAAATAGCATATTTGTTGTTTGTCATCTCGTAAAACATCAAGCAATGGAAACTTATGAAGGTATTAGTACCGTTGTTGAGTGAGCTTTTTCTCTTTAAATAGGCGAAAGTGATGTACACCGTTTACATGAAAATACATAAAACTGAAACAAAACATTCCTGTTGGTTCACTCTTACTAAAAAATGTTAATCATTGAAATTTGTACCTAGATGTACCTACATGTAACAATATCTGACAGGATATAAGGTCTTTAGAACTCTTATCCAGCTAATTAAATAATAAATACATATATATATATATTTCCGTAAATGAAGTTGTTTTATTTCCTCCTAGATAGGGACCTTGTGATTATAACTTTGTTTGAATGTCAATTTATTTTAAGTTTTTATAATATTTTATGGTTAGGGTATGCTAATGTATAATATCTCAAATGGTCTGTCTGTTATAAATTTACATTTCAAAATGCATCATATAACTTGATTTACATGCATTACTATAATAATTTGATTTTAAAGTGAGTATCTATAATTTTTTAAACATTTTATCTTTAACGTCAGTTCTAATTTTTTAAGAAATAATTCTTTTGACTCCAAAAAAAGTAAATATAGGCCACATTAGTATACCGCCGTTCGAAAGTCATAAATCGATTGAGAGAAAACAAACCCGGGTTACAAACTAAAACTGCGGGAAACACATCAAATACAAGAGGGAAAAAAACAAAAAACAACAGAAACACTGAGGCGCAACACAAAACAAACGATAATGTAACACACACAGAAACGAACTATAAGATAACAATTGCCAATTTCCTGACTTGGTATAGGATTTTAAGAAAAAATAAAGTGGGTTGAACCTGGTTTTGTGGCTAGCCAAACCTCTCGCTTTTATGACAATGTATTAGAAAATCAATTTCTAATACTAAGAAATCATTTTCTGATAAAAGAACTCTGTATTAAGAATTAACTTTCTAATATTTTAAAATCAGATTTTAATGTAAAACTGAAAATACGTTTTTTTTCAATATGAAAAAATAGCTGTTCTTATAGTGTTTTTTTTTAAACTAGAAAATGACTTTTTAATATTAAAAATTAATTCTTAATAATAAAACATTAAACTAGATAGACATCAAGAAACCTACAAACACGAAAGGAACAGCTTTAGATGCACCATGCACCATCAAATCGAACATGTTGCAAAATACATATGGAAACAAATAAGTTCCTTCGTACTTGTGAAATAGATGCAAATATCAAATAATGTATAGAATATATTTTTATAATTTATACTTTTTTCCTAAATACAATACCATTTTTATGTATGAATTTATCTGTTATAAAAACCAAATTATGTTATTGTTTTGTGACAAGCCGGCTTCAAGTAAAGCTTTTTTTTTAAATTCGATTCGCATTGGTTTGATGGTGTTCCATCGAAAAGGGAGGGATTCGTTAAGGGTGAACATGTACATTATCCTTTCACTTCCCGGTATATATCAGCCCGAAGTAAACAAGAAAATTATTATCTAATAGACCTGTTTGATTATTTATTTCATTCATATCAACATCCATTCTTTGATTTATATCTGTTTCATTTCAGATAATAATTAAGGCATGTAGAAATGTTTATACAATTTTCAGCATGTTCAGATTGGGAATGGTAAAAAAATATAATATACATCATTTTATTTAGCTTATACCTGTTAATTTCTGTGTCATTGACATTGATCTCTTGTGTCATACATAATCATACCTCATCTTATTTTTTATATATATAATTTTACATAATATTTTAATTTTTTATTAATCAGAAAATGCTTCGTTGATAAAATGCTTATACAAAGGACAAAAGTGAGTTTCTCACTTAAAAAATGCCATATCATTTCAACTGAAATCAATATTTTTCAAAAGAAATATTTCAAAGTTACTACATGTCTGATTTATATCAAATAAATACCATAAGATGTAGAAATGTTTAAAGTTTTATTGTTTATTTGGCCATGATATTATTCTGGTTCATTTTTATTTTCTGATGATTTGAACACAAAGAAAAATATTTCTTGAAAAGTTTTCTATATTATTCTATCCAAATTAAAATTGTAAAAATTTTCATTTGTGTTTAACCCATCAGATCATAAAAACCAATCTCACAAAATTTATGACCAAATAAACAATTAAACCTTAGACATTTTTTTTGAAATTATTGATTTTTTGTTGAAATGATAGGGCATTTTTTGAGTGAGAACTCACTTTTGTCCTATAACTGTACAAATCATTTTTTTGACATAATAAAAATCTGAAAAATAAGCTGTTATTAGGTGGCTCGGGTCTATTCCAAGTTTCTATCAGAAGTGCCGTATTTTTTGTTAACTTAAATTTTACAGATAGTGAATCAAATTGGTCGAAAAAAAATAGTGGGTCACAGACCATTTTAGCTCAAAATTTTACTTTTAAAGAGGTATTTAAAAGGGACCGTTTTTCCAATGAAATGATAGGAAAATAGACATATAGAGGTGTTGACATATTTTTGTCGGAATATCAAAAATAATGTTCTATGACACTTTGTCCAAAACTGTAATATGAAAAGCTGAAATATAGATTCAAAGAATGAGCAAATAAAAAACAGGTCACCCATTTTGCAGGAAAATGGTGAAATTGGGTAAAATGTCATTTTGAGTCTTTCACAGATACACATACATGTAATAACGATAATAATTTTCTAGTGACAAAAGTACAATAATTAAACATTTTTAATCAATCAAAATATTAAAATAATAATAGTGAATCTGACTCAAACTTTTCGTGTGCATGGTAATTTCATGCGTGAAATTATGCGCAGTCCAATAGTCCCGATCCACCTTAAAGTGGGGAAATTGATCTTTTTAAATTTCCCTGAATTTGTGAAAGTCTTGTCTCATTGATTTACATATGCATTTACCATGGATTATAAAAAAAAAAATGCAATTTAATTGGACAATTATTTATCAACTCTCTCATTGTGTCTATGTATTATGTTTCTGCTTAAAGTTTCAAGAATTTCCAAATGCCCATAAAAAATTAACATGATTAGGATATAAATTTATGATTTATTTTACAAATAACTAGCATATTTTACTACAGATAAAGAAAATTTAAGAAATAAAGAGAAGACTACAAAAAAAATATCCATGATAACACATGTATGACATTTTCTCTAGTACATGTAACCCTATAGATTTATACCTTTGTTCGATTAGGCGTCTTCCACCAATAAAAATTGGCCACCACAAAATTTACGGAACGTGAAATTGAAGAATAATGCTATAGGTGTAATACCACCAAATCATGATACGTCACATCCGGTTGCATACGAAAGTAGGTCTAAAAAAATATTCCCTTGAATTTGACAGTTGTAGAAAATTAACCCTGCATTTCAATGCACTAAAATTTTTCTGAGTCATAAACATGTATGTTGGGTGTCTGAAAGCATCATTCTTTGTTTATTTGATGGTCTTATAAAATATTTTGGAAAGTTAAGGTTACATAGTTACCAAAGCAGGTAACCAGTAAATAACAGTGTAAAAATTGGTTGTTTACTTCCGGTGCTGGTTACTTTCTTATATGCAATGAAATGTAGTGTGAAATTTTCACTGTAGCACTGGAAAGGATTAAACTTGATTAATGCAAAGTATTTCTTTGGTTGAAATAATGGTAAATACTGTACAATTTTTTTAAAAGTGCCAATTTAACAAAGACTAATAGGGGAAAATCAATGGTGGTAATACACCTATATTCTTGTATTTCTTCCGAAGAAGCTCCTATACGAAATTTGCTAAAAATGAATAAATAAACAATTCATCAAGAAAAGAACCACCATTGGTTTCTATTGAAATGCTGGTATACTACTGTGGCCTTTATTTATGAAAATAATTTTTTTTTCGTCTGTTATTTATCTTTTTACACCAGAAATACATGACAGATACAATTACTTATCATTTTATGATTCACACTTTGAATATACTGTTCATCGGGTATTTTTAAAGGTGACTTATTATGTCACGAACACGAGTCAGTTGTTGTTGTTTTATCTTGGGCAGTTGACGTTACATGTATTTGTGTATATTTCTGTTGTGATGTCGACTTCTTTGTCGATGAAGAGCTGAACATATCATGATATTAACGCTTTGCCATCAGTCAAACTACAGTAAACAGTGTTGACTACTAAATGTAAATTTTTTTGTTTTCTGGTGTTACTGTGTTGTTGTTTCGTTCGTTGATGTTATTGTCATAATTCCGCCCCAAGTTGTAGACAGATGATCATATCATAACCATTTTTTGGCATATGCGCATAAAACCGACTCAACAAAAAAACTTTCAAGTCCAGGATGTGCGCGTACACAATTATACCAAATTATTTATGATCCTGTTAATCCATCAGCTGGTAAGGTAAAATTTCAGGTCTGTGTTACACCCCAGGGTACCGCAATTTTTTTGTATAAATCTAAAGAGTAATGTCTGAAGAATATTTTAAGAGGGGTTAGACTTTTGAAAAAGTGTCCAAAACGGGTTAAAAGGGGTCTTATTTAAGAGTATATCAAAATCATTGTTTAACCCATATATACAGAAAAAAGAAAATATAATTCGGTACTATTTCTCTTAGCAAATTGAACAAATCATATTTTATTAATACGGAGGTTAATTTTTATTTAATTTTTAAATCGTATAGGACCAAGAAAAAAAGGGGGAGGGTAATATCCAAAATTCCGACATAATTTTGAATGAAAAAAAGCATACATACTAGTTTTCTTGATAAAAAAAGGTATATTTTTTACATTGAAACATAGAACATCAAGTAACTAAAGGCAGTTGAACAAGATTCAAAGGTAAGAAAGGGAAAAAAATGGAATCAATGACAAACACAAACATAAGCAATGTACATCACAGTCATTAAAAAACACACATAGTACTGAAAAAATAAAAGAACTGTCAGGGTTTCAAGATTAAAGTTCTTTCAACAACCGAATCACCACATTTTAAGGTCATGAAGAAGGTCAATCCATAGAATCATCTTCATTTTCGTCAACGCCATCTACCGAATTGTCATCACCATCATCTTCGTCGTCATCGTCAGCCATATCAACGATTTGATTATTCTTGTTGCTTTAAGCATTCGTAAATTTGCGGCCATCTGTACAGGATTAACCTTGTCGAACACATCAACATGTTTTGGTGGCACAACCAGCTTTACATGAACAGCTTATCAGTATCAATAAAGCATCTAACACTAGTGATTGGTCTAGCCAATTGATGCTGATCAAATCGTTCTTAACAATCTAACCAAGGTTGTTTGGCGATGGAACAGTGTTGTGTTGAAGAGCAAATTTCCAAATCTTTGCCTGAAAGTTGGCTCGTTTGATGTGCTTTAACATTGCATCTTTTGTTGGGGACAGTAGATGATAATTGCACATTTATTAATCTGCATTTGGAATAATTATATTAGAACTGATATAATTCTGAAAATAGCAGGCCAATACTTCCACATCCGTGTCAGACGATTTTATACCAATGGAATCGTAACCTTTGTCAGCTACGTGTTTTGCATGAAGAAACATCTTTGTGTCGGCTTCTTCCTGTATGCTTAGAAGCTCAATGCATTCTATACTTGTCACTATTTTATTTTCAACATATATTTTGTGGCACATACTTCCATATGATACAAATAAACTGGGACTATTTTACTAATAGTATTAGTCTTATTCTACCAACTGACAAAAATTTCTTCAATTGCCGAGGACAAGATTGTTTTGATCTAGAAATTATCGTAATGATTTGACCTCCCAAGGACCTAAGATCTCGTTCTAAATTTTTTATGGATATTGTGGGATACTGATCAGTGACAAAATCAATACGGGGAGCTCTTTCTGAAACTAAAAGGGTGTTTAATTAAACAACAATTGCCAAATCAAAAAAAGTACATGGTATCCTAGTAAAGGATTGAATAACTGCCGTACCATCAAATATCCACATGCTTTCCTCAGGAATGGCTTGCATTTGTTCAACGTCCCTTTCTTAAAGATCATCTAGGACTGATTTATTTGTCTTAACAGGTGTATCATTATCGTTTGCAAGAGACCATGGAAGGGGACATAATTCAAACTGGAGTACCTCTCGTATATCCAACTGTCTAGTCTGGGCTATGACATGCAGGCTACCAAAAAGATTTCTATCTGCTTTCAATATGATGCTGTTCATATCACCCATTAACTGTTAACCTTTTATTTCCTTTGTTGAAATTGTAAGCAATGATTGTCTTTTGATTAGTTTGAAGATATTGGTTGACTTTTGAATAAGCCGTTCATTAATGACATTTTCTGATGCCGAATTTCCCTTTTCATACGCGTTTGGAAGGTCGCACCTTAATTCCGAAGAAGCAACAGTACCCGAGGAAAAGCCAGATAACTGCTTTGATGTTTCAAATGGATTTGTCCACCTTTGCAGTGTCTGAACCAATTTTAATAGTCAGTTTCTTCTTGCTTCATTTGAGTTTTTCAAGTTCTTTTGTGCGGATGTTTCAGTGTTAACAATTCCTGCCAAATCTCCACATTTTAATGATATTGAAGCTCTTTCATGTGCATTTAAAAACCAACATTTAGTAAAACTTTGATTTTAACTGAAACCAACAATGCCACCTCTTGTTTTTGTATCTCTGCTCAATGTTTGCTCTATTGTTTGGTCAACTGGAGATCTAGAAAATCCATCAAAGCTTCTCTGAACACAAAAACAACCAGATGAAAGATATGCATGCGCATCAGGATGGATATTTTGCATATGAAGCAAATAGACTGACATGTATCGGGAATAGTTTTGACGGTCATATGCAAAGAACTGAACGCAAACAAAGTAACAAAATCATTTGACAATATGTACAAAATTTAAAAAACAAGACTAAATTCATTGAACAGTGAAGCAATGTATCAAAGCAAGAAGGAAAGAAAATGGGAAAAAAACACTATCAAATGAGGAACAATGTATACATTACGAAAAGTAAATAAATAGTAACCAGACGGTATGTCAAATCGACATAGTTTTGTGCCAAAGAAAGTTAAAAGTCTTAACAAATTCCCCAACTGACTATTTGACCTTCTTTCAAAGCAATGTTTGTCGATTAAATGACTTAACAATCTTAACTCAATCACAACATAGCTAAAACACAAAATGTAAACAAGCACACCTTTCTTGAGTTCGATAGAGTGCACCCTTTCAGAACGCAAAAAAAATAACTGTTATTTGTCCTTCTTTCATAATTTTTTTTTTAACACATTTACTTTATAAAATAATTTGTCTTACAAAACAACATACTCGTCAATTTAATGTTTGTTTTCAGTTGTAAATTAATAAGCTTAAAGTGCTTATGTGTGCACTCAGGTATAAATATATTATCGACTGAATCGAAGACGGTAATGTGACGATTTCCGGTATTTCACGAGTATTTGCACGTACATATGTTTTATTGAATAATTTATATTTTAGACGATATATGAATACTGCAAATAGTTTAAACATTGCATACCGGTCAATTTTAAATTTTAATTCACAAAAACGGATAATTGCATTACGAATTTCTGTATGAAATAAGAAAATATGCCTTAATTTTAACCCAAAAAATCGGATTGTTTGTAATGTAAATAAACATTTTTTTAAAACAGAAAATCTTCGGAGTTACATTAAATATGATAGTTTTATATCTGTTTTAGATGTTTTAACCTATACTGTGGATTCATTTTTATTCGTGGTATACCAATTTTCGTGGGTTTCGTGGGTCACAGCGAACCACGAATTTAAGAATTCAACGAAGAATAATCCCGAGAAATGTGTATGGGGTCGAATGTTTATTTCCGGTTATGTTATGCAGTTCTTACTAGTATAGTGTTACTAGCGATAAACATTGTAACATAACACGTGTTTTTTTATTGAAAGAAGATACAAGTATTCTGATTAAATCTATAATAAATATATCGAGTATCAGTGATAATTTACTTTTTAAAATTGATTAAAACTGTTCATGGAAAATAACTGCAAGTTGTTAATTACCGTGTCATAGTTTGGTTTATCATTGATTAAAAGTCAATAGGATTAAGTACGGGGATATTGCCCGTAGGTAATATTGTTTATGACAGGAACATTTATTTTCACACCTTATACTTATATCACTGTTTTTTATATCGTGATTAGGGAAATGAGCTTTCAATCATAAAGTTTTGAATGCCTTCTAGAATTCAGACAAGAATTTATAAATTGTAAAACAAACAAATTATAAGTTGTCTCTGTCCATTATTTTTATCGAAGTTATCAATGAACACTTTAACCTAGAATGACCAAGCGATGATTTTGACAACTCAAAACATTTTCAATGAATTCCTTCTTTTTTGTTTTGTTTTATTATTGATCAAACCAAGGAGGTTATATGATCTCCTAAATAAAAAAAAAATCAACGAATTACGTATCTAATTTTTTGTTGTTGTAATCAGCGATCCACGAAATTATGTATAGCACGAAACGCCTTTTTTTTTTCTCTATCCACGAAAATTGATACCCACAGTAATTTAATTTTTTTTAATCGCTTTATATTGAAAATTTTAATTAAAAATTACTTAGTCGTGATAGCTAAATGAGGGGGCCATTGAAAGGTACGTTTTTAAATCTCTTTTGGACATTTTTTTTTAGTCTAACACCTTGTATTTTATCAATAAGATAATTAAGTTGAATTCTATCAAAAAAAATCGCGGTACCCTGGGGTGTAACACAAACTCCTTAACTAGAGCGCTTTTGAAAACTAGCTGATGGACTATGTAGAACAATGTAAAGACGTCCCAATTGTTTATCAATCTTGGGTAGAGTGGCAGATATATTATCGTCTTCAAAATCAAATAGATACAAATTGGAATTTTTTAAAGATAGAAACATCAAAGCTGGCAGCGTTACACTACTTTTTCTGTTGTCAAAACGCTAAAATTCGGGAAATTGTGAAGCCAAAACATAATACCAAAATTAACAATCTTTATGGGCTAAAGAATTTTCATGCTTCATTCTTACCGCCCTTTGCATGTGATTTTCGACTAGAACTAACGTTTTATTTCACTCTTAATGCCATATGTTTTACCTTGTCGTTCGCTATTGGTTTTGTGACATTTCATTTAATAGAAATAAATAGAAAATATCAGGAGGTAAGATAACACATATACATCAAAGACCTTTAACATAAAAAGCTTAATTTTTATTCATATTATTCCAAATGTATTCATGTAAGGAAAAAGTAACATTACAAAAACACCGAACTTCGAGGAGAATTTGAAACGGAAAGTCCGTAATCAAATGGCAAAACCTATGCTCAAACACATAAAATAAACGGATAACAACTGTCATATTCCTGACTTGGTACAGTCAAAACGGAAGATTTTTGTTGGAGAGGTTTTGAAGCTAGCTATTAAACCTCTCTCTTGTAGGACAGTCGCATCAACTTCCATTATATTGACAACGATGTGTGAACAAAACAAACAGACATGATGGGTACACATGTCAAAATAGGGGTACAGTAGTCAACATTGTGTTAAAATCTTAATCACTACTAAGCAAACAAATGTGTTACGAAGAAACTCAAAAAGGCATATAGGTTGCATTTCTGTAAATAATGACAATGCAATTTCCCATAGAAACTCCTTTTACGGCTAAAACTGTACCACTTTTACAGTGAAGTTTTGAAAAAAGTCGTATCCTAGAGTTGAGTTCATATTCACCACAATTTATTTCAAAGGTCAAAATATATATAGGGCTGTGTGGCATATTTTCAACGTTTATATGCCCTAAACTTTTCAAGAGTTTAAACTAACACTTATTTTCTGAACTACCCATACCTCGAATGAAAGGTTATCACAGATTTCAATGTAAACAATATGCACGTGTTAATTTACTGGTAACATTCCCAAGTTCTGTCTCTGCGATATTGAACACAGAGAGCATAACTGGGAACCAGTATGTAAACAAAATTAATTTTCTATGAATATTCAAGATCTCCCCAAAAGAGGCGTGTTTTGAGAAACAGCTGTATTTACAAAGTGCAACCTATAGACAAAGCACATTTTCAAAAATGAGACAAAAATTCAAATGTTTTACCTAAGCACAACAAAACAATGACAGAATGTATCAGTACATAGCCACGTCATATGGATATCACCAAAACAGGATAAACAGTAAAAGTAATATTCATAAAGACCAATAAAAGGTTACTATAATACTTAATCAAAATTATAAAAACGCCAGTAAATAGAATCTATACCTCAAGACCATAGTTTATTATTTGTGAAGTTGATATGGAATATTTATCAACGAGGTCTTGGTACCTTCCAATAAACCAAATTTCAGTCTAAAGTATACTAGACAAAAAAAGTGTTTTTTTTACCTTCATTTGCTTGAATATTTTTCTATGGTCTGAAGTGAACTATGAACAAATTAAATGTGCAAAAAATGAAATCAAAGAAACGCATTCAAATTCAAGTCATTAGTATTGCAAGAACTTTTACCATACTAATTTAGGTAACTGATAAGAGGAAGAAAAACGGAAACAAACTGAAGGCACAAAGATGGCGTTGGCAATTGTCGCATTTTGTTTTATGACATTTGTGTACGCTGTAGTCGAAACTCGAATCAAATACCACAACATGATGATGACACATTGCGCTTTATAGTACAACAGTTGACCACCGAAAATAAGTTATACAAAACCGAAATGCAACTGATGGCTGAGAAAATACGACAACTGAAAGCCAAATTCGACAAAGAGTTTTCTCGACATAAAAATGAAGGTGAATTAAATATTATTGTAAGTTAAAAAAAACCCTGAATATTTAGTGCTAAAAAATGGAAACACAGCGGTTTGATGAAGAAAAAAGTCACGAAACATTTCTTATAAAAATGATTTACATATAGTATCGAAAAAAGTCACTACTGAAATCATTCCATAAACAGTACTATCTTGATGTAATAGTTTGCTTGGTTTTTTTTTCTTTCAATTTATCCAATATTTTTAATGATTTTTCAATTGTAGATAAACGACTACTGGTAACTGATCAGCCACCTGTATCAACATCTAAACATGTTGCATTTTACTCCCAGTTAACAAACGATTTACACCACCTAACGACAAAACAAATGATTGTTTTTGACCACATACAACTTAATCATGGTAATTCGTACTGTTCGCTTGACGAGAAATTCGTTTGCACCGTTTAAGGTACGTATTTTCTGTCTTGGACCATCACCTGCGCAGACTACACAGCGATTAAAACGGAGCTTGTTGTCAATGGGAACGTTAAAGGACACATTTTAACAGATGCTGGCAACCATTCAGACTATGAAACCAATTCAGGAACGGCTATAGTAGATCTAAAGGTTGGTGATCGGGTATGGATAAGGGTTGGAAATGAATACACTGGAAAAATAGTTGGAACTGGACTCGGGTCTTCAACGTTTTCCGGATTTCTTGTCAACCAGAAGGTTTTGTGAATAAAAGTTGAAATGGCGACTGGTTAGTTCATGATTACGCAAGAAAAATGAAACTGACAGTTTCATATGAACATTTCGAGAAATTTTATCATTAAAGTGAAATCCTTCTAAAGGGAAACACGAATCGTGTCACATTACATCATATTTACTGGTTTTTCATCTGTAAATGATATAAATTATCGATGATATACACATTTCAGTATCTCATCATTGTGTTCAAATTATAGAGTCTCAGAGGTTATCATTAGCCCAATAGCCAGTAAATCAGTTCTTGCATTAAAATACGAATACTTTTTTGTTTGAATCTGCTGTTTCAAAATGATGAATTACCGGGTATTTTGAAATAATGCATGTATCTTCATCATGCATAGGTCTGATTCCTTGTCAGGGTTGTTTTCTTAACTTTTAGGCCTGTTTAGTTTTATTAGCTCCTCATTGTTAGTATAACATTATGAACTTCAAATATGTTGGCGTCTAGCATCATTGAAGAGACATCAATTGGCGAAATAACATATGATGTAGTACAACACTTTTTATCTGGTTATTTATCTTATTCCTTTACTCCAGAAGTCACAAAGCAGAGCAAATACACTTTCATTATTTTTGATACATTAAAGATTTATTTGCACCCATTTTATAATAAACCATTTGAGTAAATTGTCCCAACGTGATAAACACTAATACATCTTCCAATTAAACGAAAACTGCAGTTCATTGTTTGTGTCATTT